>JANRMT010057243.1:0-26823 GCA_026402145.1 Polypterus bichir lapradei
TGAATGTTTAAACTCTCAAAAGCTGGATGTGAAGTTATCGATGAAACCGGTTGTAAGCTTACAACGCTTGACAGATGCCGAATGTCACTTCAACACAAGTCCTGCAAATACTGTCGTAATTGAAACAAACCATGAACCTCAAACTGATTATGACAGCAGCAATCCAAGCTGTGAGATTTGAGACAAGATTACTGTTCACATGGCCAACTGTAAGTTGCATGCTCAAGAGTAAGCTCAGCGCACAGCTTGGTCATGTTACAACCGGATGGCCGAACTCACAATGTGGTATACAAAGAGATCCTTAACAAATAATTATTGGCATATTTTCCCTCAGTTTAAAAAGGTTAAATTTTCTTCTTAATAAAAATTTTAATGCAGTACTTCGCCGCTGCGAAGCGCGGGTATTTTGCTAGTTTTTAAATAAGTGGCAAAACAAAATACCAATGTTTAATGATTTAGTAGAAAGAAACCTTACCATTAACCAATAAAAAAAAAAAAATCTTATTTATTTAACCAATAGTGGCACAGAGAGAAAAAAAAAAAAAAAAAACAGCTTATTAAACCATAACTACTGTAAAGCATACCTGAGGAGGTTTAGTTTTTTGAAGAAGCTCTTGCCATTTTGTGTAAATTCGGGCAACCAGATCCTTAACCTGTTAAATATAACAGAATTAAGAAAAGGACTATAAAATCTTAGATTACTTAAATTAGTTGTAGCCAAATAAAAATAAAAAAGTGCCTGCATGGGCATGGCCATACAGAAAAAAACAATACTAAGTAAGTATTTGAACTACCCCCCCAAGCGTAATCTTTAAAGCTACAGTGCAATGCATAAGTACTTTAGGAATGACACAATTATTAGTTATTAGCTCATTACTGAAGCATACCGGTACTAAAAAGAAACAAAAGCATGTGTTTTTAGTGTGGACTTAAATGAACAGTATTTACGTAAAAAACAGGTGAATGGTATAGAAATTGCAGCACTTACTCAAGAATGAAAAGTAACTGAATAATTATAACTATCTTTAATATAATGGTCTTACTTAATAGTTTGTTGGAAATCCTTTGCAACAAATTACTGTTTGATACTTTCAGTTTGTAATAAGGTAAGCTGAATATGGGCAGTCAAAATGTAAAGAGCATGGAGAAGAAAGCAATTTACTGTGTGATTATAATGAATACTTCAGGAACTGACAGTGATAGCATGATATATTTTAGCTTTAGTATTAGTGACACATGAGGAGGGGATGATTTAACTGGTAAATTAAGATGCCACTTTTAAATGTGTGTGGTGTAACAAGAATGCTGGGCAACTTTCAAAGTTGCCATTCACTGGATATCCAGAGCACAAGATACACGTATCAGATATAGATGATCTTTTACAAAGGTTCAGCTGTAATTGTGACAGAGCCCAGCATACGTGCAAGGCAACTGACATTGCAGCACCCAGTGGAACCACATTTTACAGGGTGCATATGTGTCCTGAGGTTAGGTGACAAGCTGCTTTTTTTCTTTGCACAATCAAGGTGTGATTCATAAGTCTAAAGCTGAAATGTGTTGTCAAAAAAAATAAATAAATAAAAACTTTACCTTATGGACAGAAAATCACATGTGAAAAATATTTCATTTTATATTACTTTAACAATTTACACCTGTCATTTTTCATAGTAAAAAATTTTTTTTTTTGAAAATAAAATCAAACCATTCTTTCCCACGCTGATAGAAAGATTCACCAAGTCTACATACATTAACAATACAGAGTATTGTTGTTAAACAATCAATTTTTAAAAGCTCATTTGGCAAAGAAGCAACACAAACCTCACACAATTATTGAGATGACAGTTTAACAAAAGTGCCCAGAATTCACAAATTGATGAGAAGTTCAAATATGATATTTTTAAATAAATGTAGATCTATTTGACTTGTTTGTTTTTTTCTTAGTTTTACATTCATAACTAAAATACCTGATATTTTCCTCCCTCCTTTCATTTTCTCTCAAAATAGATATTTAAGAGATCTGTTCTTAATGTTTAACATCATATATATAAATTTCTCATAATGTAAGATACTGTTTCTGTCTTTTTTGTGGCTGTCCATTCAACTACTGCAAGCTCTCAATCTTTACTCATTGACCATGCTGTTCATGGGTAGTGGCTATTTAAGCCTTAGCTATCCCTAAGCCTTCACACTACATACTAATTTGTCTGTGGTTCTCTTGCTACAGCTAAAATCTAATGGTTGCCTACTCTAACTACCTGCCTGGTTATTATTATCACATCTTTCTGAACATAGGAAAAAATCAGAAAATAGATTATACTAACATTTTCAGTCTGTAGGTGGCAACTGACTGAGACAGTTTCAAAAGTAAACATGGGGGTAGAAAAGAACAAAGTTCTGTGTGGGAGGATTATGAATACAACATTGAAAGTGTAAATTATAAACGCATTGTCTTGAAACAGAAAATGCTGTGCTGCTGTACAGATTAAGGATGAAAACCTCACAAACCTTAAAATTCACCCACAGAGTAATCACAGATTGGGGTAAAATCAATTTCTGGACAAAGAAAAAAGTATGTTTTATTTTCAAGCAAATCAATAATTACTTCTTGGATAACTACCTTTAAAAATAAATTTCTTGGATGGTCTAAGGCTTTAGTACAGTACTTTATGTATAGCCATTTTAAGTCATTAGAACATGTGGTGAAAGGAGGATGGTGGTGCCTTATGGAGACACTGATCTGGGTCAAGGTTAACTAATGTTGGTTGATATAAAAATCAGATTCATTTATAGAAAGCAATAGATTTGGGAGTTGTTGATTACCATGGCCAATGTGCAGTTAGAGAATACTTTAAAAAGAATAGGTAACTTTTACTGAATAGTGTCAGCAATGCAATGCTGCTCATTATAAATAAGAATGGGTAGTGAACTGGCATTGTATGGTACCTGCATAGTTGGCAAAATATAAAGTAACATACTATTACAAGCACAGTTTAAATAAACACATACCTTGCTTCGATATAGATGTCTATCGTGTTCTCTGATGTCACATTTTATGTGTTTATCCAGTTCACTGCACAGTAAAACCAGACTTCGCTAAGGGTATTAAAAAATAAAAATCATCATCATAGGTTAACCAAAGAATTAATCAAATAAAAGCCCTCAAACATTTGACTACTGCATTACTAACAAGCACTTACAGTATGTATCTACTTCACTTAAATGTTTTAATTTCTTTCAACCATAACTAAGTATGTGTAATGAATTCAAATGTTGGTAAAGTACACTAACAACAATGAATTAAAGATTTTACATTTCCCATTTCTAATTGAATTTCTGATATGCTGTACTATTCCAGAAAATAAGATTCAACAGTTGTGGCATAGCAGAGGAGGTAGTTTAGTGTGTCCAGTCTGTTCATCAAGCAATGTACAGTACAATGTGTTAACAACTACACTTCTTTCAGCTGGTAAAGACATAGTGCCAAGAGACAGTCACACAGAGTGTATGACCAGAAGGTTTTGACCACTCTGATCTAGTACAGCTGTACTAGATACCAAGTTTAAAAGCGGTTACTCAGGCTTCTACTATGTGCTTATTAATATGTGGCAGGGTCCATTGTAAAGTGAATCATATGTGCATTGTCAAGACATCTAAATGATATCACTTAAAGGAAAGTACAGCATAGACATTCAAGAAGAATTCTTCTACTTCCATACAAGTGAAAATAAAATGACTTTCAGTAGAGAGTAGAGGCTAAATATATGGTCCTTTCAAGTTTTAATGTATTAATAAAATAAGAAATGAATACAAAGGTCATAAAGTCTTTTGTTTTATCAATAGTTACAGCCAAAATATTGATATTTAGCCTGGATATCAGTGGAGAGAGAGAAGAAAGGAATATGAGAAAGAGGGAGGTGCTAATCAAAATACATTCATCCCATGCAATCAGGATACCCATCCTGACCCTCACATGCTGTATTTAGGGCTGTTTGCCAAACAGCAAAAAAACACTGGTTTCATGAATCAGTGTGAGCAAGTTATGTTTTATGAACCACAGCTGATGAACAGTGTCAACTGCACTGCAGAGAAAACAGTACAATCACTACTCAGCCCTTTGCTATGATTAAGCATAGTAATCTGCACTTTTCAGCGAGGCAGACTTGCTTGTATTGTATTACCTTGGCCAGGGCCCACTGTATGGTGATGGGCTCTCTGGAACGTATTGTAAATTCTGGGAAGTAATACTCAGTGGTGTGTTATCAAGTTGCAGAGCATGTCCTTTGGCAAACTAGCCTTTCGTCCCAAAAGCAGTATAAAATTGTATTATGGCACCAGTATTTTCACTTAAACCTTTTGACTATAATTTTTTAGTAATGCCATCTGCATCAACGTCCATCACAAAAATGTCTAAAACCCAATTTACTTCTAAAACAGCTTGTTTAGTCTTAATTTAGTGATAATTTTACTATTTTCTTTGGGGAAAAGCATAGGTGGAACACAGAAAACAACCTAGAAAGGGACCAAGAACTTAAGATGCTTCAGAGTCTGATTTGTTCTCTTTTCAAGAGGTGACAAGAAGTGCGTCACCAGGGATATACCCAGGAGGAAAGGGCAGATACTCCGTGAGGCTAAGACAGGTCAAACCCTTCTGGTCAAAAGGATCCAAGATGCCTGAACAAGAATGATGGCATTTTATAATATTATGTCAAAGTGGACCACATTCTGACTGAGAGACTCCTCCAGGCACTACATAATGACAATACTTTAATGCATAGACACTGGATTCAAAGCATTAAATCGGTCACAATAGCAATTTAACTAGTCTTCACAAAAGATAGTTGAATTAGTGTTTTATCAATATACTGAAGAAACTGCAAGAACAAGCTTGTCTACTAGGTATTAACACTACCATTGCTAAATCTTACATTCGTTAATAATAATATTACAATCTTACACTCATAATGAAAATATTCAGTTATATATAACGTATATGAAAGTTACTAAGTCACAAATAATGCTAATTAATCTTAGCCCACTAAAATCAATAAAGCAAACAGGATGTAATAAAGTTTCATGTTACTGTTTTAAATGCTAGATTCATTTTTTCTTTCTCTTTCCAAAAAATTTAAGTACACATTACGTGTATGTGTAAGGAAAAGCACAAAAGGAATTCAAAGTTGAGTCGAGAACAATATAAGATAAGATGCTTTCTAAAATATGCTTTAAGGTAAGCATTACAGCTTTGGACACTAATTACGGTACACACTTTGAGAATTTCCTCCATGAGGTAAAGAAAAGTTCAGCAATGTAGAGACTCAAAAGTTATATTTTCAGTAACAGCCTTATAAACATGGATTTCCCAGTCAGAGTTACAACAAACCGCACAGGTTCAAATGTCTTAAAGAAGTAGCAAATTTCCATAAAAATACTTTTTAATAATGGATTTTTTAATTAAAGCATATTGTAAATAGGTTATACATAAAAAAGAAAACTACCTGGTAGCACCCAAAAATATTCAAGAAGTTATTTGCAGTTGTAGTAATGTGGAAAACTGAGGCAAACTTAAAAGAGTGCCATACGGCAGAACATCAATGGAGAAAAACTAACTGTCAATTATGAAATCTTATATTCTCATATAGCTAAATATAACTAAGCAGTTTTTCTGGACAGAACGTCACATTTTTCTAAAATTATTAACAGTGCAGGAAATCCAGAAGTTTTATTTTAAACTGTTAATTGCTTTTTAATCCCAGCTCCATTAGCACTGAAAACATCTGAGAGTAAAAATAAAGATTTTGCAGTATATTTTAGAGAATAAAAGATGTATAATGTTAGTCTTACTATAAAACCAACTTCAATGAAAAATTTTGTTGAGCCTCAATGAGTCGAGCATCGTGAACCCTAACCCAAGCTGCTTCACTAAAATTAGTGAATGAGCTTCATATAATATCTGAGCTTCATATAAAATCCACAGGGATCAATTTTGGGACCATTATTATTTTCACTCTACATGCTTCAATCAGGCTAGATTTCAAAATACAATGTAAATTAGCATAGCTATGCTGATGACACACAGCTATATTACTCCATAACGCTTGATGACCCAGAGGCTCTAACCTTTTAATCCCGTGCCTTTCTAATATAACAGAATGGATGAGTATTAATTTCCTTAAACCAAACAAGGAAAAAACAAAATTGCTAGTTATTGGCAGCAGTAAACAAAGTGAGAATCTTCGAAACAAAATTAATCATCTGGCCCTGCAAATCAAGCCAGGGGTTAAGAATTTAGGTATTATAATTGACTCCGACCTTAATTTCAGATCATTTATAATATAATTAATGTAATTTTTTAGGAGGCCCAGGCCCCTCATGGATCCCGTGATCATCAGAGGGGACTGTGTGCAGAGAGTGCAGACCTATAAATACCTGGGAGTGCAGCTGGATGATAAATTGGACTGCACTGCCAATACTGATGCTCTGTGTAAGAAAGGACAGAGCCGACATCCACTGAACAGTATCCTCTCCAGACAGAGGAGCAGCTTCAGCGACAGACTGCTATCATTGCCCTGCTCCACTGAACAGACTGAGCAGATCGTTCCTCCCCAACGCTATGCGACTCTTTAATTCCACCCGGGGGGGGGGGGGGTAAACATTAACATTATACAAAGTTACTGTCTGTTATACCTGCATTTTTATCACTCTTTGATTTTATTTTATTATTTTTTATTAATCAGTACGCTGCTGCTGGAGTATGTGAATTTCCTCTTGGGGATTAATAAAGTATCTATTACCAAGAATGCTTTTTTCCATCTAAGGAACACTGCAAGTGCAATCTCTTATAACATTTAAAGATGCTGAAAAGTTAATGCATGTATTTGTATTTAGCCACTAGATAGATTACTGAAACGTTCTTTTATCAGGACCACCCAGGAAGGGAATAAGTCCAATACAGAATGTAGTAGTGAGAATTTAACCAAAAAGAAAAAATGAGTATGTTATCCCCAATATTAATATCTTTACATTGGCTGCCAGTGTCCTTTAGTATCAATTTTAAAATACTTCTACTTGTATAAAAGGTTCTTAAACATTTTGACACCTCCAACCCCAATTTAAAAGCGTGTCGACTTTCGCGGCTTCACTCTATCGCGGATTTTATATGTAAGCATATCTAAATATATAACGCGGATTTTTTGCTGCTTCACGGGTTTCTGTCGACAATGGGTCTTTTTACTTCTGGTACATGCTTCCTCAGTTGGTTTGCCCAGTTGATTTCATACAAGGGACGCTATTGGTGGATGGCTGAGAAGCTAACCAATCACAGCACGCAGTTAAGTTTCTGTGTGCTGATTGGCTCAGCGACAGAGCGCCGTCTCGCTCTTTCAGTATCAACGTGTTTCACTGTGTAAAGAGTTAACTTTTGTGCTTTTTTGTGTTTGTCTTTGTGCGTAGTCAAGCCCTTTGTTATGGCTCCAAATCAATCTGCTCCTGATACTGCTTCAGGGGCCGTGCCCAAGCACCAACGGAAGATGCTAACAATTGCTGAAAAGGTAAAAGTTTTGGACTCCTGCATCAATAAGTCCACGATTCTTTTTATTTAAAAAGGAGGAAAAGAATATAAGAGCTACGGCCACAGTGTCCTTTTAACTAGGGTGCAAAACAAGTTGTGAGTGGACGTAATAAGGTGATATTCCAGATGGAATCTGCTTTAGGGATCTGGATTGAAGACTGCCGGAAGAACAACAACGGCGGTGTTACACAATCGCCTGAAGAGGCTCCTTTAGAAGAGCTGTAACGCTCTCCTTTGTTGTGCAGTAAAATTAAAATCATTATCGGACAAGTCATCGTATCATTGTTGGTGAGTAACCATAATTCATTTTCTACGTACAGTACTTAGTACATGTATGTACATTTAGTGTCACTGTACACACATTTACTGTATACAATTTTTCTTGCATTGTACATTTTTATTGCTGGTGGCCTGTCTGTAATGGCTGTAACATATGTGATATCAGAGACGCTCGATATCTTTAAAATAATATTTAGGTTTTATTGTATATAAACAGTTTGTTTACATACATAATTTCAATGAATCTTACCTAATATCTAAGAGAATACAAAGGGTTTACGCTGTATAACTGTGTGGGGAATATTTATAAACAGTGTGGGAGAGTTTATAAGGGCTTAAAATATATACAAATAACCATACAAACATATGATTTCTGCTTTGCGGATTTTCACCTATCGCAGGGGGTTCTGTAACGCAACCCCCGCGATCAAGGAGGGATTACTGTACTAGCATTATTCCATTGTTTTCTTTTTGGTCTCCCATCCTTTGTGGCCTACTCAGAGCGTTCTATTCTGTAGTCACATGGGGTACTAAAGGAAATGAGGATGCCTTTTAAACCTTTACAGGTGACTGTATCAACTGTGCCCAGTGGAGGGTGAGCGACCAGCTGGCTTAGGTCATTCCGACTTCAATGATGCAGAAACTGACTACCAACTGACAAATAATTAACTATTTGATTTGCTTGCTTCTGTCTTCAGACTGTAGCCCTTCAGGGGTTTAATTTTCTCCTACTACACCAATCTTAGTAGTTTGCTGTTTTCCTCTCCTCCCTGTCATCTGGTTAACTAATCACATTCAGGAACCAAGAACTCCATCTACATCTTTAATCAACCGAAACTGCTATGGATTGTTTTATTTGCTTTTGTACTTAATGTGTTGCCATGTACACATGCCTTTGTCAAATACTTGGGGGCTTCGCTCGCCAACCCCCCATAAAAATCCCACCTCACCCCCCCAAACTGCACTACGCGCCTGCCACATTGCCTCTCTGCAGTTCACATTGTTCCTCTGAAACTCCCTCTTAAACAGTGATACAATGGGAAACAAATACAGTAGAACCTCGGGTCACGAATGTCTCAGAACACGTACAAATCGGGTTACGACCAAAATGTTCGCCAAACTTTTGCATCTGTTCACGACCACACACTCGGGTGATGAACAAGCCAGTTTTCCTTCCGGTTCATACACGCCGATGATTTACGCATGTGTTCAGGGTCTCCCTGTACATTTTTCAAATTTTCATTTTTTTCCTGTGCTTAAAACTCAAAAAAAAAAAAAAAAAAAAAAAAAAAGTGTTTACAGCGAGTGTTTCGTAAGGCTGTAGCGTGAACTCTTACAATGTTAGTTTTCTCTGTTCAGGGTTTTCTCAGTGTTATTCAATGTTTTTCATTTAGTTTACTATTACACTGTGCATTCTATGGTATAATTAACTATTTTTGTGCTTAAAAATCTTGAAAAAATATATTTACATACAGTTTGTACGGTCTGGAACAGATTAATTGTATTTACATACAATCCTATGGGGGAAATTAGTTTGGGTTACGACCAAATCGGGTTACAAGAAGAGTTTTGGAACGAATTACGGCTGTGACCCAAGGTTCCACTGTATAGTTTTTTTTTTTTTTTTAAACTTCCTCGCTGCTTATTGGCTCCTCATCTAGCATGGCACACTATATCACCTATGTCCATATATTTGATATCTTTTCGCTTTTACCTTTTCATCCATAAACGCATTGAATTTTCATTCCGGGTTTGGAATTACATCGTGACAACGCAATGTATAACTGCTCGTGAGTGAATATTGTTTCTCTCTCTACAAGAAATGTTTCCGACTACAGTAATCCCTCGCTATATCGCGCTTCGACTTTCGCGGCTTCACTCTATCGCGGATTTTAAATGTAAGCATATCTAAATATATATCACGGATTTTTCGCTGGTTCGCGGATTTCTGCGGACAATGGGTCTTTTAATTTATGGTACATGCTTCCTCAGTTTGTTTGCCCAGTTGATTTCATACAAGGGACGCTATTGGCGGATGGCTTAGAAGCTACCCAATCAGAGCATGTATTACATATTAACTAAAACTCCTCAATGCTATAAGATATGCATCCCGCGCGGTGTTTGTTTGCTTGTCTCTGCCTCTATCTCACCCTCTCTGACATTCTCTGCGCCTGACGGAGGGAGTGTGAGCAGAGGTGCTGTTTGCACAGAAGCTGTTTGCTTAAAAGATACTGACGCTCCTCTAAAAAATGCCGCTTTATTGCGGTGCTCGGCATATTTAAAAGCAAAAAAGCACACGTATTGATTTTTTGATTGTTTGCTTTAATCTCGCGCTCTCTCTCTGATGTTCTCTGCGCCTGACGGAGGAGATTTGAGCAGAGGGGCTGTTTCAACAGAGGCTGTTTGCTTAGAAGATACTGACGCTCCTCTGAAAAATGCCGCTTTACTTAAAAGCACACGTATTGATTTTTTGATTGTTTGCTTTTCTTTGCGAGCACGTGCTTTCTCTCTTAAATTCTCTGCTCCTGATGCAGAGACTCATTTGAAGAAAAGATATATTTGCATTCTTTTAATTGTGAGAAAGAACTGTCATCTCTGTCTTGTCATGGAGCACAGTTTAAACTTTTGACTAAAGGGTGTTATTTCATGTCTAGAGGGCTCTAATAATGTTAACAGTGTGGGAGAGTTTATAAGGGCTTAAAATATATAAAAATAACCATACAAACATATGGTTTCTACTTCGCGGATTTTCACCTATCGCGAGGGGGTCTGGAACGCAACCCCCGCGATGGAGGAGAGATTACTGTATAGCATTTACACAAATGAGAAATGATTTCTCAAGGGATTTCACTTTCACCAAACAACAAATCTTTTAATTCTCACAGATACACCTCTTCATTGGGAAGAAACACTACTTTTTTTGCCCTGATGGCAACACAAATTAGACGATCAATAAGTCTCTGACTTAAAGTTTAAATCTGAACAATATACTTGATCTCTTTTCGCTGTTTCGTTATTTCACCGAGTGATAATTTCCGTTTGTTTGCACTAATGCAATCTTCACTATCCTTTTTTCGAGACTTTCAAATTTTCGTACTTCCATTATCTCTAACCTGCAGCAACGTTTTTGAATTCTTTACGACATTCTACTTGGACATCAATTCTTTGTTTTATTTCCGGCCCCAGGCATGGTTAAATCTCTTGGCTCAAAGACTTGTCTAGCGGGACGTGAAAGTGTCTCTCTGAGAAAAAAAATACGTCTCATCTCCTTCCCAGATTTTTTTTCATAATAGAGAGATACTGTATTTATTTTTATATACACATGTAAATTAGTTCTGCTTACTCTGGCCCTGTTTATTAGGGGTTGGGCAATGCCCCTCGATCCAGTGAAAATTACTGTTACTGCGACAGCATACAAAGGTATTTTACTCATTTGTGTGCTTCCAACTTTGCAGCAATAGTTCAGGGAAGGCCCTTTTCTATTCCAGCTTGACTGTTCCCCTGTGCACAAAGCCAGGCCTATAAAAGACATGATGTGACGAGTTTGGTGTTGAGGAACTTGAGTGGTCTGCAAAGAGCCCTGACCTCAATCCTAGTGGACTGACCTTTAAGTTGAATTTGAACAGTGATTGCGAGTTATATGTTCTGTCAAACATCAGTACACAACCTCACAAATGATCTTTTGGCTGAACGGGCACACAATTCCACAGACACATTCCAAAATCTTGTTGTAAGCCTTCCCAGAGTAGTTAAGACTATTATAGCTGCAGGGTGGGGGCGTGTTTGATATAGGATATAATTTCATATGGGTGTGATGTTTGTGAACATCTGACCATCTCATGTATTATGACTGGGAGAGTGGAAATAACAGTTATATTGGATACTGATAAAATATTTGCCATTGAATAGTTTAAATAAATGTTTTAAATTGCCTTACCCTTTGATTAGATGGAAGAGAGTCAATGTTGACAACTTCATTAGCAAGTACCAATAGGCTGTAAGCCAAATAATATGCCTGTAACAAAATGTACAAATTTTGTTTTATTACAGGCTTACATCAAATACTACACAACATGAAAAATTAAAGGAAAATCAGCCATCTGATAAACCAAAGCAATGATGAATCAAGATAGTTCTAAAGAACTTCAAAACATAAATGCAGGTGATTCTACCATGAACACAATTCAGGTTTACAACACTTTTAGCGGTTACAGTTTTTGTGAAGATTCGTAAGAAAGACAAAATGGTTGCTACTACAATAATGACTTAAATAATTGTATAATCTACTTATTATGAAAAATTATGTTTTTATGATTTGAACTTTACATGTTATCATGAGCACCAGAAGTCCTCACTCATAAAATCAATGCATTTTCTACTGTACCCTCTTTAATATTTTATGAAGAGGAAAGTAGCAACTGTCAAACACAAAAGCAATTGCATAGAAATATTAAAATGGACTTTTCTTTTAGGTCTCTTTCAGAATTAAACTACACAGATCACAATCCATACAATACTCTAACCTCATGATCCAGGGTGTCTACAGACAGTTGGTTTGGAGAACCTTCTTGTGCAGCTTCAAGGGACTTTAAGAGAGACGAGGGTTTCATTCTTATCAAGTATGGACGAAGTTCTGATATCTAAGGTTTAAAAAAAAAAAAAAAAAAAAGTTTAGGTTGTTCTACAGTACAAACCACACACAGCTCAAAGCAAATGTGAGCTACTTCATGGATTTTGCTCAAGGTGTAGAAAAACAAAATGTTCCTTAAGCATGAAAGTAAATTATCATAATACAGAAATAATTGCCTATGTTAAACTTTAAAATAAGATCAAACAAAAAGTTTGTTGCAGAAAATGAAAGGATCTTATTGCAGTATTTGGTATTAAAAAAATCTTCTGCCTTTAATTTTTATTTAATTACTTCACAGAAAGGTGCTGTCAAAAGACATTTTACAAATCAAACAGGAATACCATATAAAGAAACATGGAAAAAGAAACCCTGCTATATGTTCAGCTATAAATCACACATTTTTGCATGGCTTACATTAATGTTACATGGTGCTTGTTTTAGTAAAATGTTTCATCCCAAGTGTGGCATTTTGCAGGAGAATAATTTGTTTTTAGCTGTTTTCTGAACTATAAGTAACACAACATTCTCAAACCATTAAGCATCTGGCATGGCATGAACTAACTACTGACAGGATGCTAGCAGGTTAGGATACACCATTAAAAACCAGCCCAAAAACCACTCACACATTAAGAAAATGGTATGCATGTGTAAGTCTGCCTCACTTATACATTAAGTTTAATAAATGGAAATTCTGACAGAGTAATTCATGTGCCTTGCAGCAATATAAATGGAAATAAAACTGATCTTTTTTTAAACAGTATCTTGTGTAAATGTTATTATTTCTATTCACTACATCTGAAAGTAAAACCTTTTTAAGGGCTTCTGTGGAAATTAGTTTTAAAGCTGAGAGATATCTTTGAGATTATTTTAGCATTTTTTCAAAATGACTTTTGTGAGATAACACCTAACACTATAAAGGTCCAAAGGGCATTGCTTACATCAAAGATTTTAGCATAACTTCAGGTGTCACTCATACCTGTAAATCTGAAACCTCACATTTATAAGTACATCTCTTGTTCAAAAGTTTGGAGATGATTGCCAGGCTAAGATGGTGCCTTAACTGTCTGTAAAACATGAAAAAAAAATGTTAACACATTTTCAAAGTGTGCTTCTGCTCAAGTCTGGAATCCTTAGCTTTTTTGCAGGTGAGATTAACAGTCCAATCCGATGAAACCAGTTCAGCAAATACCCATACATAAAGGAAACAAATTATGTCTCTATTTAATTCTGTGTCTTATTTTATTTTGACATGTGTAGACTGTGCAAGTCCACACAAAAGAAACTTCAGCAGAAATTAAACAACTAAAATTTGAAAACTATATCAGCTACATTTATAAACCCACATAATTCAGGATTTTTGTGTGACAGCAGTGCCAATCCTAGAAACATCTATTGCTAAGGTGGAACAAGCTCAGAAAATGTTACAAGTTCACAACAGGTTCCTCTCATGCACGCACCCTTGTAGTCCCTAGAGAAAATTCATGCAGAGATGAGAATAAAAAGCAAATCCTAAAAACATGTTAATTAGGCAAGTTATTCAAACTCAAGATGCTGGATCAGTGAGGCAGCAATGTTAACCACTACAGTTCCAAGTCCTCATCATAATTTCTCATATTGTATATTATTGAAAAAACCGGCATCCATCCATTTTCTGAACTTACGTTTTACATTACAGACTTTTATGGAAACAAAGCCTATTCAAGAAGCAAGGCTAAGACCAAATATAAAACAAATCCAATTATTTCAGCTACTTACTTTCCACGAACTGAGGCGCTGGGAAATAACTGAACCAATTTGCAAAGGTCATGGTGATGGTCTGCATATTCAGTTAACGTCAAAAACAAGTTTGGTAGCTTAGAAAAAATTGAAATAAAAATAAATATAAAAGGCACATTTTTGTACTATGGATACAACAGAAAACAGAACAGCAACAATCTGTGGAACAACCAAACAATGTTGTTTTTGAAATTACTACAGCAAAAAGCAATATGGAAAAACCATGGACTGGCACTTCTCTATTTCTATCTTCCCTATAGAACCTTGCTGGGACACAGCTGTTTCATGTAGGAAAAGGAAGAAACTTAACTCTCTTGGACATCTTTTGCCTATGGACCATAGTCAAAATGTACTGTATATCGGTTCTCCTGGAAAACACTCAATAAGATATAAAACGGACTTTTAAATTACGGCTCATTTAGAGCAGGATATCAATCAAAGAAACCACCATAGTCCGTCCATCCATTTTCTGCCATTTATCTGGATCCAGGTTGTGGGGCAACAGTTTAAGCATAGATGCCCAGACATCCCTTTTCCATGCCACCTTCCCCAAATCTGCCATGTGGCATTACCAGACCAGCAGATAAATATAATCTCTCCAGTATGTACTGGGTCTGCCCTGAGGACTCCTCCTGGTTGGACATGCCCATAACAGCTCATCAGGGAGGAGTCCAAAAGGCATCCTAATCAGATGCCTGAACCACCTCAACAGGCTCCTTTTAATACAGAAGAGCAGGGGCTCTGCTTTGAGCTCCTCCTAAACCTCTGCACTTCTCACCCAACTGTAAAGGCTGAACTCAGACACCTTGCAAAGGAAGCTTATTTCTGCCATTTATATCTTTGATCTAGCACTTTCAATCACTAACCACAGCTTGTGACTGTAGGTGTGGGTAGCAATGTAGATTAACCAGTAAATTGAGAGCTCCGTCTTTCAGCTCAGCTCCATCTTTCTTTATGACCGAGTGGTTATGTGAATGTCGGTCTGATCTGCCTGTCAATCTTTTGGTTCCTTCTTCCCTCAATCATGAATAAGATCCCACGATAATTAAATTCTGCCACTTGAGGCAGTATCCACCCACAACCCAGGGAGGGCTCTCCACCCTTTTCCGACTGGTAACCATGGCCTTGGACTTATAGGTGCTGATCCTTATCCCAGCCACTTCACATTCGGCTGCAAACCACCCTTGTGGAGGTCACAGTCCGATAAAGCCAGCAGGACCGCATCACTTGCAAAAAAGCAGACATGTGATTCTGAGGCCACCAAACTAGACTTGTAAACTAGTTCTCGGCTGCACCTAAAAATTCTGTCCAAAAAAATCATGAACAGAATCAGTGACAGGGAAGTCTGACATACTGCAGGAAATGCGAACCAGGCTTTCGATCCAGCTCTACATGGTCCAATAACCCACAACAGCCGGCCCACCAAACCACCATAGTGTTCTATAATTTTACAAAACAGAATTGAACTGTAAAAGTACTCAATTAAAATAGTAATAAAAATAAACCTTGAGTGATGCAAGCAAGCCCTAAGGGAATAAAACAGATAGCATGACAGAAACTTACTACAACAAAAAAGCTAACCTGTGGCCCTAGAGTTGTATATGTCAACTGCAAGGAATAAGATCTGGTTAACTTCATGGATATAAAACATAAACCCAAACCTACAATACAATGATAAAAGTCATCAGCATATCCAAAAGTCCCCAAATAACAAATACACATATATTCAACAGCTTATCTTTTGTATTAGATAAGCTGATTAAGTGTATACATCATAAAACTTGTGGCCTACTATCAAAGACATGTTACATATAAGCAAAATTCAGATAATACAAAAGCTACACAAAAATGTGGATCCATTTTTTTCTAACTGAAATAACGTGGAACCTACAAACAGTCTGTGACTCATTTAACAAAGAAATCTCAAAATTCTACAAACAGTTCAGAAGAGTATTCACCTGTATATCCCAGTTTTTAATGTTGCTTAGCAGGCTGTATAGGAGAATACGTATTTCTTGCATTGGGAATTGTCTAAATTCCTTCTCGAGGCTGATTCGACAGAAGATGCTCATAAGCAGTACCAGTTCTTGGTCACAGTAAACATTGGGACACAGGGATGTGCACAGGACAACATACTAAAAAGCAAAAATACTGGTATTAAAATAAAGTTCTATCAAAGAGAATGCTTTGTGAAAATTTGTCTTCTACATAGTTAAGTTACATAATTCTTATTATTTACAACATTTGATAATTTAAGTAACAGTTATCAGTTGCATAATTCTTATCATTTATAAAGTTTGATCATTTTTTTTTTTTACACGAAAACTAAAATAAATAAAATGAAATGTTCAGATTACTAGCTCATATTCAGGTTTTATAAGAAACCCAGTTCCTTTATGTATACAGACATCTATTCTGAATATATTCCACATACATAAAATGAATAAAACCCTTGAACTCTAGATATGTTTCTTCAGGTTAGCTTTTTAATGAAACAAACAAGTTAAGTAATTGTACTGGTTAACAGGTAGGCCTTTCACTCATAATTAAGACTTAGTCGTTAAGTTTTCCACAGTCACATAGCTGATTAAAATCTTCTCCTTCCATAAATTTTTCTTTAAAGGCTTTTCATTTTTTTGAAACAGTAACCATGTCCCTTTGTGGCATATTCAGTGTATTCTGCCGATATTCATTTGAACATAAAATGATTGCAGTAGGAACATTTTAAATTTGCTATCCCATTGCAACATGGCCTTTACAGTCCTTGACTTAGATTCTTAACACAGATTTATGACAAAGGTTGCATACAGAGTGATGCAAAAATCAATTGCAGCATGTAAATCATCAGGTAATTATGATTCAAATATTCAGACACAAGTCATATGCACGTCACAAATGTCTGCATTGGATTTAGTAACACAGACAAAAGTTGTCTTAGTCAGATATGAAAATGTACAATCCCATATAGTTTTTTTTCTGTTCACTCTTCTCTAAAAAGACACACTTTTAGTTGTCACATATGAGGAAAACATTGGAACTGGGTCATTTTTGATGCAGCAATAATTCAATTTATTTTGAATGAATGTTTATACAATTTATAATTTTACTTAAAGAAACTAAAGGCTGCAAAACTGGGAAAAAAAAACTTCTCTCAACAGCCACTTTAATAGCCTACCTTAATTACATTGACTAAATTGTGTTCATGGAAAAAATCAGGATTATTTTCTGAAATTTCAGCAGCAGTCTTCTTAGCTATTGTATTTGTACACTGCCTAGATTTTTGAAAAATGACAGAAAAATCAAATGAATATGAGGAAAATAAGTTGTTCAAGAATTATATACACTGAATACCTAATTTATTTATACATATCACTAAACAGGAAAGGTGAACTTCTCATTTGTTACTATGGCAGAAACATTTATCATTGTTAATAAAAGTACCACAATAATCCCAAATACTAAATACAAATGTAGAATAACTACTGTACACTATTTGTTAATTTTGCCCAAAGTTTACATATAACATTCTCAAAGCCATTCAATCCAACTCAAGGGCAAGAACCAGAATATCATAGGGTCTATTTATATATACACAAACAACATATAGTACAGGACTAATCTAGATTTGCCATTTAGTCTAACATACACGTATCTTTGGAGATGTGGAAGGAAGCCCTATGCAGACAAAAAAGGAACATAAAAACTCCAAAAAGACAACTGGGCTTGAGTTTCACATCAAAGATGACCACATCACAAATAAACTTACAATAAACTGTCAAAAACAGACCTTGCTTTACATTCTTGTCTACTCTGTATGCTAAATTTCAACTTATTCATCAAGTGGCAGTTAGAATAACACATAAATCATCTGGAAGTATACCACTAGCATGTAAGCCATTAAATTATTAGGATAATCCATCATGCAAGTAATAATATTGTTTGTTTTCAAATAATTCATATTGTTTAAATACTTCCAAATGTTGCTGAACTTTAAATGCTATTATCACAGAAACCAGAAAGACCAAATCTGTGAAGAAGAATGTGTAAAAATTGCTCCTAACTCTCACTAAAAGACTAGAGTTACTGCTGTGGTATAAAGCAGCTCAACCAAATATTAATTAGCATGGCTGATTATTTATGCATATACCACACACTTCCCATTTTGACTTTAAGATATCTGCTGACAAATAAATAGTTTTATCTTTAAAATTTTGCTTCTTGTGCATATAAGTTTGTAACAAATATACATAAATACTTCAATATATTGAATTTTCAATTAGATTCGATATTAAAAAAAAAACAAGGTGCAACAATTTTTTTTGCATTCTACATCTTCTGTGTTAGTCAGTCAGTCATTTTCCAACCCGCTATATCCTAACACAGGGGGGTCACGGGGGTCTGCTGGAGCCAATCCTAGCCAGCACAGGGCACAAGGCAGGAACAAATCCCGGGCAGGGCACCAGCCCACCGCAGGACACACTACCACACACCAAGCACACACTAGGGACAATTTAGGATTGCCAATCCACCTACACTGCATGTCTTTGGACGGTGGGAGGAAACCAGAGCACCCAGAGGAAACCCACGCAGACACGGGGAGAACATGCAAACTCCACGCAGGGAGGACCCGGGAAGGGAAGCGAACCCATGTCTCCTTACTGCGAGGCAGCAGTGCTACCACTGTGCCACCGTGCCACCCTGTCTTCTGTATCTGTATATATAGAATGCAAAGATGATTGACCAACTGACCCACTCAATCACTAATCATTCCCATTTAGTTAAAAAGCTGACACCTGGCAGGATGGTACATCTAGAGCAGTAGGTATCTGCTAAGAATACACATTTCAATATACCAAAATATATAGGTAAAAACCAACCCCAACTACAGAAAAACTAAGTATCTCAAAATATTAAAAACATTTTTAACTGATTTGATTGAATTTGGTGAAGTTATAGAAAAAAGGAAATTAACTGACTCATGATTTTTTTTATTTGCCAATAAAGCTGTAGCAAATAGATTATGCTAACACACTAGGGGCTTCATGCATAACACCATGCATAGAATTCGCACTATAACATGATGTAAGCACAAAAGCCGAAATGTGCTTACGCACAGAAAAATCCAGATGCAGGAATCTGTGCGTACTCCAACTTCCACGTTCTTCCGCCACATAAATCCCAGTCAGCGTGAAAAGTAATGCTCGTGCACGCACGTGCTGTCCCGCCCCAATTTCTCCCAGAATTACGCCTCTTTGAATATGCAAATCAATATAAAATAACCCTTAAGCTCAGCCTTCTATGAAAAGACAATGGGAAAAGCACGGGGGAAAATGTAAGAATTTCAGCGAATACCAAGTGGAGGCAAAGGAAAAACATACTATTTGTTGATTTAAACCGTGGTATAATGAACAAAAGGAAGTTGATCGAGTGACACAGCGTGTTGGAGAAACTTGAAAGCTCAAGTTCACAAAATCGTACAGTGCCAGAAATAAAAAAAAAAGTTGTCAGATATCAAAGTCGCTGTGAAAAGGCGAGTCTTAGGCCAACGTCCGAGTGTCATATGAAAGCTTATTAGGGTACAGAGAAAAAAAAAGGCACACAGTGGGGAAAAAGCACAAAATGTCAACTTCAGTCTCGAAATTTCCACTATAAGCACGTTTTTTTTTGTCATTAAAGTAGAACATCATAAACTTCATCTTAAAATCGTTTAATTAACCAGTTTCTCAAATCACATCGTAATTAAAGTAGCACGTTAAATGTTTTGTTTTGTATGTGATCTTCTATGTGCTCTGTGTGTGTGAATCACTAGTGCTTCTTAAACCGGCTCTCTTCCTCCGACTGGACACAGAATTCATTACATTCGTGATATTACAGCTCTGAATAAATAAAATACTGAGATGTATATGTGATATTTACATGATGATAAGAGTTAAAGCACGTTATTAAACATGGGCTTCACAGCGCAGCGATTGTGCGCGACCATCGATGAAATTATTTATTGCAGCAGTACTCATGGGCAGCTCTAGGCTCGTGGCGGCCCTGGGCAGAGAAAGAATCGGTGGCCCTTTCGCCTGCCAATGTCAATATGGTATCTTACGCAAGGTGGATGGCCACATCTGTTGCAGACACTGCATAGCCGCCTCGTGCTCATGACACAAGCGTTTAATTTTTGTTGAAATTTGCCGCTGCGTTTTTAGCTGTGTCGTTATTTTCTCTTTCTGTTTTATATTCAATATATATTGGCGTGGCCGCCCCTGCTTTTATTTCTCCAAGTAACCGATTGCCACAAATCAGCTCTGTAATAGACATTAAGCCATCTGTAAGCTTAGAGCGCCGATTCTTCAAAACGTTTAAGGAACATTGGAATATCTTCGTAGTACATTTTAAATTATTCTATCCTTCACGCCAGTCCCAGTGAAGAATATAGATTATTTAAATGAAGGTAAAGTTTTATCTGTATAATATAATAAACATATTTTGCTGCATTTCATCTTAAAAATGATATCGTCATATGTAAATACGCGCTTTATAAAGTGGCTCAGGTTGTGCAATATTATAACTGTAGTGCAAGTTTACAGTGAGGTGGTTCTACTGATAGGTACAGATAGTTCTACAAGGAGCAATTGATTGAGTGCGTTTATAGTTCTCGGGATGAAACTGTTTCTGAACCACAAGGTCCGTACAGGAAAGGCTTTGAAACGTTTTGCCGTGGCTGAGACAGCATGTGCTTGATGCTATATACCGATAATTCTCTTTCCGATCAGCTGCTGCTGTGATTCTAAACTTAGAAACAGTGATATAAATACTCCGAGTGGTGCAATGAGAGTAATATGGAAAAAGATGATCCGCTGTGGCAACTCCTAACGGGAGCAGCTGAAAGAAGAAGAAAAAGAAGGTGCAATGAGAGTAGCAACGCTAAAGCAGCTATGGTATTTGGAATACTATGGCTATTCCCTGGACCATTATATTGTTACAGGTTAATTACAATTTAGATACATTACACTAATAAACAATATGCAATTAATTTCAGTGTATTACTAAAGCCGCGTCAGGAAAGGAAAGGATAACCACACATGAACAGTAGCACTGCTTTGACGCTGGGTGCCGCCAGTCTGCAAAACCGAGAGAACTTGCGTACGACAAGGTATGAGGTACCGTGGAAACGTGCGTGGCTTTACGCCAAGTGTAGGTTTTATACATCGCGATTTGAACGTGGAAAAGTTCTTACGCAACATTTCTGTGAGTATGCACTGTTTATACAGGAGGCCCTAGGTCTTTTTCCCAGCTTGGCACTGAGAAGACATCTTATATTTTTAAAAAATATTTAAAATAAAAAAATGGCTGTTTGGAGAATTAAAAGATAGACTGTACTTCTTAACAAGTATTACCATCCTGCAATTAAGTATTATGTCTTCAGTGACAGAAGGCTGAATTTATCTACCACAAAAGATGAAAAATCAAAATAAAATAACAAAAGTAGTGCATTAAAAATACACTTACAAAATGTCATCTTCTGTAAATTCTGGTTGTATATTTTGATGAGGAAACAAGTTTTCAAAGGAGGCACCCATGTTGATAAGTACAATCACCACATCTTTAACTGATGGGATCCAGACTTCAAACTGTTTGGTCTTGTTTTTTACTGAGACAAAAATAAAACCAAACAAAGTGATTATATGAAAATTTTACATTTATCTGTTAATGTGGAGATAGTCAAAAATCACTCAAGCACTTATCAACTAAGCATCACTGGGAAATGTAAAAAGAAAAATTATATTCTAAAATATGATCTGTTAAAAATGTCATTGCGTCGATCCAAGACATTCATTTGACTTTGCCAAGTATTTGTAGAGCTAAATACAGGAGCTTTAGTTGTATGATACAAGATTTCAAAGAGGCATTGATGTTTCATAAAGTATGGTAAAAATTTCCATTTTCAGCTAAAAACCTTGCTTATTTATATAACAATAGTGGTGGGAAGTATTTTAATACAACACAAAGAAACCTTCAACCTAAGAATCATTTACCTACCTATATGAAAAGCAGCATTCACAGCAAGATCCTTAAGAGATTTCAGGATTTGCATTGAAGTAATATAATCATTATGGACAGACATCATCTATAATAAAAAAAGTATATTTATTTATATTTATACACACAGATAATATATAATATGTAAAGGCAATGGAATGTTTTGTTAAGATGGCTAATTACAAAGGTTTTAATTAGCATATGTTTATGAAATAAATTAGTATAGGAATTATTCCTTTGAAACCTATAAATGATGTAGTTTTGCAATTGTGTGTGAGAAGTTCAAACATGTACCATCGAGAAAGGACAGAAACTTAGTCAGTTAGGTCACCTGTTGTATGTGGATGGAGGTGCAAACTCAGCAGTGGCAGCAAGATGGTGATATGTATTATTTATTGATTCTGACCTTCAAAAACTGATTTCTAAAGGATACTTTTATGGTATTAAACTGAATCTACATACAATGCATGAGACAGTGGAAGATGTAATGGAATAAAGAATGGCTAATAAGTACAAAATATGAAGAAAGTTTGAATGTTGTGAGATGAAGAAAAGTGCAGAGTTGAGACAGTTCTGCAGGTAGTAAATCACATGAAGAGGACAAAGAGGCTGAGGCCCTCTATGCATTTTAAATGAAAGGTGTAGGTTGGGGTTTAAAAGAAAAACGTGGAGGCAAATTAAATGAAAATAAAGGGTCTCACCCACAATATCCAAGACAACAAAAAAATGTAATTGTGAAAGCAGTATATGTATGGGGATAGAGCAAATTAACTTGTGCAAAGTATCAACATAAATTATGTTGTGGTTTTCATAGTATTTTTCTCTGATAATTGTCTGGATTTGTGTGTTTTACACAACTTTAAGACTTTTTTCCCCATTTACAATCCTTTTCAGGCTCTTTTATTATTGCATATGATGCACTGCCTTCAAAATAGGCATGGGTTGGATCAGGGAAGTATTTTGTCAGTATAAAACTGCATTATTATTCTGGCATAGGAAGGAAACAGAAAAAAAGTACAGTGTAAAAGTGTCAAATTCTGTGCATTTAGATGTGCTTCTGGTCGTTGAACTGTTGGTAGACTAATAAAACCCCTATGATTTTTTAGTGTTGAAAAGAAATTAAAGATACTGTTACTTTACTAAGCATGTTAAAGCAATTATTTCAGATATAAGAAATACACAATGACTAGAAACCTACTGATGTGACTGTAGTCAACAAGTAAGGAGACAAAATGGATGCCAATAATCATAGCCCAGAAAGCTTTTATCTTCAAATAACTTATTTAATCAAATAAGCTTGATAGACTGAATGGTCTTCTAGTTTTTGAACCTTCTTATGTTTGTGAAAGGACTTAAAAAGAAGAAAAACGATGACCTTCACTAGGCTAGTTAAAGTCCTGGTCTCAATCTCACTGAAAATCTATGACAAAACCACAGCTGTTTATTACAGTGATCCCTCCTCGATCGCGGGGGTTGCATTCTGGAACCCCCCAAGAAATGTGAAAATCCGCAAAGTAAAAACCATACATTTATATTGTTATTTTTATATTGTCACGCTTGGGTTACAGATTTGCACAGAAACACAGGAGGTTGTAGAGACAGGGACTTTAAAACACTGCAAACAAACATTTGTCTCTTTTTCAAAAGTTTAAACTGTGCTCCATGACAAGACAAAGAAGACAATTCTGTCTCACAATTAAAAGAATGCAAACATATCTTCCTATTCAAAGGAGTGCACGTCAGAAGCAAAGAATGTCTCAGAGAGAGAGAGAGAGAAGCAAACAATCAAAAATCAATAGGTGCCGTGCGGGCTTTTAAGTATGCGAAAAACAATCAAAAATCAATAGGTGCCGTGCGGGCTTTTAAGTATGCGAAGCACTGCGCGGGAAGCATATCGTATATCATTGAGGAGTTTTATTTAATACGTAATACATGCTCTGATTGGGTAGCTTCTCAGCCATCCGCCAATAGCGTCCCTTGTATGAAATCAACTGGGCAAACCAACTAAGGAAGCATGTACCATAAATTAAAAGACCCATTGTCCGCAGAAATCCGCGAACCAGCGAAAAATCCGTGATATATATTTAGATATGCTTACATATAAAATCCGCGATAGAGTAAAGCCGCGAAAGTCTAAGCGCAATATAGCGAGGGATCACTGTATTCTCCAACTACCCTGAAACACCTAGAGTCATTGTACACCCACAATTATAACTGTTTGCTACAACTGCCAGGGATGTTCAGTGTACTGGCAGAGGGGGATGAAAATTTAATATGATAATTTTCCAGTTTTTGTGTTTTAACTATTTGTACTTATTTCTTTATTTCTGTAAAGAACACAATTCTTTTATGAAACAAACAAATATTACAAGCTTTTAACTGTGAAAAAAGGACGGTGGACGAATACATTTTAAAGTAATTTATACGGGAATTGAGAATAAATGAGCAGAATTGAATAACTAAAAAGAAATTCAGAATTGTACTCATGAACAGCCATGTTAAAACAAATTGTAAAAATACTCTGGATAAAATAAGGAATGAACAAAAGAGGGAGATAATGTGACAGTCCATGACCATAAGCTATTTAGCAGCAAAATGTAACTTATTACTCGACACCTAATTAAATAAGTATATCCCAAATAGAGTAATATTACATAAACTTTGTTGGAAAAAAGCAACAATCTATCAGCATTGATATTTGAAGCAGAATCTTTGACAACTTTTAGACGTTTTTGGATTAAATGTTGGGGCAACAAGCTATTAGCCAACTTAAAGAATTTAATTGGATAGTTATTTGCAACATTTCTTATGTAATTTTACCATGCAAGTATTCGATCGATAGATAGATATGGGGAGAGAGAGAGAGAGATAGATATGGGGGGAGAGAGAGATAGAGAGATTATTGATTCTTTTAAAACATAACAGAAACACTAAAGCATCACTACCCTTAATGGTTACTTTAAAAATGAGTTCTTCAACAAAAACAAGGGGACACAAATGGAAACTTGTTAATGGTAAATTACATAAGTTCATAGGGTCAATATTGTTTCACACAAATGTTTGGAGGTTTGCCTTAACACACAGAACCTCAGATGCATAGAATAAGTTACCAAGTAGTGCAGTTGACAGTAATACATAGGGAACCTTCAAAACTTAGCTTGCTGTTATTTTAGAGAAATTAGGTGAATAGGACTGATGGGCTTTGCTGGGCTGAATGGCCTGTTCTCATCAAAACTCTTCTAACTTTACATTACATCTTCTGAATTTTCAGTATGTTACATGATCCAACCACTGTTCTATTTTTTCCCTTTTACTTTGTCAGTTTCAGAGATAGCGGTCTCAATGAACACCAGGGAAAGTGCATGGCTGTAAAAATCATGAACCAAATCACCCTAACACTGTATGTTTATATACAAAGACATAAGTAGAGTCCCTAAGGAAAAAGTCAAATTCTACACTAGCTAGAAATTAAGCAATATATTATTTAGTGGCGTGTATTTTATAGTTTCCGTCACAACACATATAAACCTCTTGCTTATCTAAAATAAATTCCGATGCCTTATCCTTTAATACTGGGGTCATTATTACCTGAAACATCCACCTGTAAATTGCTGGCTGGCAAGGCTCAGATTGACCAGCTTTTTTAAGTAATCCATGACATGTTAAAAAAATCTGATTCTGAATATCCGACCTGAAAATAAACAAACAAATAAATAAATAAGGCCCACAAGTACTAAAACAGATTGTACTTTAATTTTATGCCTACATTTTATAATTGAAAAAATGTTTTATATGTAGAAAATAAAGGTATAAAAAGAGATTTACTGAATCATAAATTCAAGCTGTTTTGGTTTTCTATAGCTAATTATTTTCCCATGATAATAACTAGCCATTTGCTTTATTCCAGTACTAAGACATTATTAAAGTGTTATGGAATACAAAACACTAAAAAATTAACATGAAACATGAATAAATACTGAAGCATGTTCTAAAAATATGACTAAAACCACTTTAATAAGGGTACAGTTGGCTGATAGTTAAGAAGAATCGAATTCTAATCTATAATAATAAAAGGCAAAGCCCTCACTGACTGACTGACTGACTCATCACTAATTCTCCAACTTCCCATGTAGGTAGAAAGCTGAAATTTGGCAGGCTCATTCCTTATAGCTTACTTACAAAAGTTAAGCAGGTTTCATTTCGAAATTCTACACGTAACGGTCATAACGGTCGACAACGTCCGCCATGTTGAACTTTCTTATTTATGGCTCCATCTTCACGAAATTTGGTAGGCGGCTTCCCTGCGCTAACCGAAACCGATGTATGTACTTATTTCGATGGTATGACGCCACTGTTGGCCGCCATATTGAACTTTCCAATGTCACCAATTTTCAAACTTCCCGTGTAGGTAGAAGGCTGACCCCATCTTCACGAAATTTGGTAGGTGACTTCCCTGCGCTAACCGAGACCGATGTACGTACTTATTTCGATGGTATGACGCCACTGTCGGCCGCCATATTGAATTTTCCAAACGTCACTA
>JANRMT010057259.1:0-16335 GCA_026402145.1 Polypterus bichir lapradei
GCTGCCGCTGAATTGTTCGGTTGGTGCTTTCAAGTGTACCGAAATGGCCAAATATTTTACACCTTTCGACAACCGCCAATGCCTCTTAAACATCTTACATTCATAGGTGACAATTTCAGTAGTGGACACTTTGATGTTTATGAATGTTTAAACTCTCAAAAGCTGGATGTGAAGTTATCGATGAAACCGGTTGTAAGCTTACAACGCTTGACAGATGCCGAATGTCACTTCAACACAAGTCCTGCAAATACTGTCGTAATTGAAACAAACCATGAAACTGAAATCGATTATGACAGCAGCAATCCATGCTGTGAGATTTGAAACAAGATTACTGTTCACATGGCCAACTGTAAGTTGCATGCTCAAGAGTAAGCTCAGCGCACAGCTTGGTCATATTACAACCGGAGGGCCGAACTGACAACGTGGTATACAAAGAGATCCTTAACAAATAATTATTGCCATATTTTCCCTCACTTTAAAAAGGTTAAATTTTCTTCTTAATAAAAATTTTAATGCAGTACTTCGCCGCTGCGAAGCGCGGGTATTTTGCTAGTCTTATATATTTAGTATAGTAAATTGTATTTTTCAGCAAGCATAATGCAAATGTTATGAATAGTTATTTAGTAATTTTTATAGGCTATAGATCAATCTCAAATTCTTGAGAAGATCAGACATGGGTATTCTTGCATATTCCTTATGAGTTTTTGAGGTTTAAATATCATTAATGGTTGTGAAAGCCATTACTAATAGTTTTTCTACACTGGGTATGTTTATGGGTATAGACATGCTGTAATATTTTGGGGGTGTGTATTTGGGTATTATATCTGATCTGGATTGGCAAGAACATTATGAATAATTCTTTATATTCTTCACATAGGGTCCTGTTTTTACAGTTATTTTTTCATTCACTCAGTCACTTAAAACACTCCAGAGATGGCCTTACCATGGACGTGTTACTTGACCCTCATATTCTAATGTTTTATTAATCAGCATTGTCAAATATTCCCATGTTTGGTTGTGAAAATCCTTTTTGTGAATTGCTTCATATTGAGAGTTTCCCCTCTCAAAAAAAGAAAATGAAGAGCAATTTTGATTTTGAACTACCTCACAGACCCTTTGGCTCTTTCTTAAAGTGTGAAGCTACACTTTCCCTCTTTTAAATGATTTCTAAAATGTGCCACCCAAGCTGGGTCAGAGCGATGCCCACTTGGCAAATGGAAGCACTGCACATGCATAACTTTTGTGATCCTCTCTTTGGAGTTTACTTTTCTATCCTAAAACCTCCCACTGGAATTGGTAGAACAAATATATACTTGCTGCTTTATTCCCTTGAGCTGCAGTCTGAAATGAGGTTTGTAAGCATTTAAGCAGGAAGGACCGAGGAAGTACAAGATGTGAGGATGTGATTTAAAAATTTAGTTTAACACTTTTCTGTTTTTGCTCTTTTTAATGATAGCTTTGAATGTCCCAGTCTGTTGAATTGTTCCCTGGTGATCATCTACTACAGGATATTAGCAATCCTTGGCCCTACTCCGTATAAGGTGATCATTTTGTATTAAGTGAATTATGAAGAGATTAGTGTAAATAAATGACTGAATAGTTCGGAATTCATGTCATGTCTAAGTCTAGGTGCAGAAGGTCGTTCAGATGAGCGTTTTTGAAATATACACTATTGCAGAAGATATTGTATTCTCCCAAAAAAAGGTGATTTCAGTTGTATGCCCTAAGTTAAATTATACAGGTTCTGACAAAGAATTGTTAAAGAGATGTTTAATCTTCTGTGAGTTTATTGTATATCTGTTTAGTAACTTTTTTATCTTTATATTGTTTTATAACTTGTATTACAATACATTAAAACAAGTCAGTCAGCCAGACAAAACTATATCTTATACAAATCCTCTCAGACATCCCCTCTTCATCTATTGAGCAAAAAATAGATTTACTATGAAATAATAGTACACAGATGCAGAGATAGCTTAAAGATTAGTCGGAGCTTGGCATGCTTAATTATTTGAGGACAATATTCATAAACATCTACCAGCAAAATGTCATTGAGTTGTGCGATACCGCAATAGAGTGTCCATGAAGTCAGGGCTGATAGAGGGTAAGTGTTACAATTATGAGCTCAAATCTGTGACATAACTAAAAAGATTTCATTTTGTGTATTATATGCTGCTGTCCTTTTTCATCTTTGCATGTATTTGAAACTAGTTAAGAGTTATTTGATCCTTTTATGGTGCTTTGAAATGGCATCCACCCTGCTGCTACCCTGCACTGTCAATTTGACTTTCAAGGCTGCATTTAGTGACACAGTATGTCCCATTTGATGCACTTTTCTTTTTCCTTCAATCCTTAAGAGTTGAGAAAGTGATTGACGGCAAGGGAATATGTTTCAAAGAGACTTTAAAACACATGGCTTGAAAATTCTCCTAAAAAAGAGAAAACATTGGCCACCAGTCAGGAAGGATCTGCTGATGTACAGAAAAGGGAAATTGATAGGCATCTACATGGCATCATGTATCTGGGATATTTGCTGTGTTGGCTGATTTGACTAGTATTGCTGTCATGCAGTTGTATAAACTAAATTGCATGCGGTAGCGTTGTGTAGTACTTAACAACACGGTCCTGTAGCTAGTGTCCTGGGGTGAAATCTTGGCTCAACCACTGTCTGTGGCAGAGCGACGGGCGCTGAGCAGGCTCCTGTCAATCATGGAGAATCCACTGCATCCACTGAACAGACAGAGGAGCAGCTTCAGTGACAGACTGCTGTTACTGTCCTGCTCCACTGACAGACTGAGGAGATCGTTCCTCAACCAAACTATGCGACTCTTCAATTCCACCCTAGGGGTAAACGTTAACATTATAGAAAGTTATTGTCTGTTATACCTGCATTTTTATCACTCTTTAATATTGTTTTTATCAGTATGCTGCTGCTGGTGTATGTGAATTTCTCCTTGGGATTAATAAAGTATCTATCTATCTATCTACACATTTTTCTCATGGCTGTGTGTGGTTTCTGCAGGTACTGAAGTTTTCTTTCACTACCCAAAGACTTGTAGGTTAGTTTGTTTGTTGACTCTAACTTGAGTAAGAATTTGATTGTGCCCTTCAGGATCAGCTTCTACTTTGTACCTGACATGGCCTTGTAATGAATTAAAGAAGATTAGAAAAATGAATGGATGTTTGGATGGCTATGAGTTGTTTCACAATGTACTTTGTTGTTCATTATAAAAGGCACAATTCAAATATGGAAATTTTTGTATAAATATGGCAGCCTTACTGTTACAATTGTAGGAAGCTTCAGTATACAGTGGATATAAAAATTCTACACACCTCTGCCAAAATTGCAGATTTTGTGTAATAAAAACTGAAACCAAATTAAATCCTGTCAGAACTTATTCCACTTTTATTGCAGAATTGTAATCTATACAAAGAAGGTGAAAGAAAATCAGAAACTGCTTAGTGAAAAAAAGGAAAAGAAAATCTACAAAAACCTGGTTGCATTTGTGTGCACACCCTTTAATAAAAAAGGACGTGGCTGCCTTCAGAATCAACCAATCACAGTAAGCCTCATGCCAAATTATAGCTAGTATACACCTGACATCAATTAGAGTGGCTCTGATTGAGCTCAGATAAAGTTTGGGTGTTCCTGTAGGCTTTTTCTGATACCCTTTCAATTACAACATACTCCAAAAGTTATAAAGTATCCAAAGAATGAAACATTCAATGGAGCATGGTGAAAACAGTCATCAACAAGTGGAGAACATACTGCTGAACAGTAACACTACCAAGATCAGGACTTCCCTCCAGGATTGATGAGAAGACAAGGAGAAAACTGGTCAGGGGGGCCTCCAAGAGGCCTACAGCAACATTAAAGATGCTGTAAGATTTTCTGGCAAGTACTGGTTGTTCCCTACATGTGATAACAATCAGTCATATTCTTCACATATCTGGGTTGTGGGGTAGGGTAGCAAGACAAAAGCCTTTTCTCACAAAGAAAAACACCCAAGCCCGGCTAAACTTTGCAAAACGGTACACCCAGTCTCCCACGTCCACAAATGTCTGATGAGACCAAGAATTGAAGTATATGGCCATAACTCCAAAAGATATGTTTGGCACAAAAATAACACATCAGATCACCAAAAGAACACCATACCCACAGTGCAATACGGTGGAGGCAGCATCATGTTTTGGGGCAGTTTTTCTTAAGTTGTAATTGGAGCTTTAGTCAAAGTGGATGGAACATTAACAGCTCCAAGTCTATTTTGGCACAAAACTTTTAAGCATCTGCTTGGAAGATGAAGGGGAGGTTCACCTTTCAGCATGACAACAACCCAAAGTATACATCAAAATCAACAAAGCAATTCTTTCATCAAAGGATGATCACTGTTCTGGAAAAGCCCAGCCAGATCCCATACCTTAATCCAAATGAAAATCTGTGGGGTGACCTGAAGAGAGCTGCATACAGGAGAGGCCCTCATAATTTACCAGACGTGGAAATTTTTATAAGGAGGATTGGGTAGAAATCGTCAAGTTCAGATGTGCCAAACTGATTGACTCTTGCCCAAAAAACAGTGCTGTGATAAAATCAAAAGGTGCTTCAACTAAGCATTAGTTTAGAGGGTGTTCACACTAATGCAACCAGGTGTTTGTATGATTTTTATTGTTTTTTTATTTTTTGTGCTTTCACCTTCTTTGTATAGAGTGCAATTTTGCAATAAATGTTGAATAAGTTTTGACAGGATTTATTTTGGTTTCATTTTTTTTATTACACAAAATCTGCAATTTTGGCAGGGGTGCTTAGACTTTTTATAGCCAATGTATATCATTTATTTCCTTAGAATCTCTGCTTGCCATTCCTATGCCATTGGCAAAGTTGTAATAATGACACTGAATAAAATGCAAGTTTAACTCACAGTAGTATGCATAAATGTATCTGTCTTTTAGCCAAATGCTTTTCATGACTGGGGCTCCCAATGTTCATTCCCTACTAACTGCTATAGCACCTTCCCAAATCTATAGAAGAATTTACAGCGGCATCCTAAACATTTCTTATCTATGTATGGGGCCATATTGCGAGTTTCTAAGTCTAAGCTGTTTTTTAAGGCACTTCAGGGAAAAAAATCAAATGAGATAACTTGACTATAAGTTATTCAATGAATTGGATTTCTAACTTTAAATGGAAGTAAAACTGGCTTTTTACAGAAAATCTATAAATAATAAATAGGTAAATAAATAAATAGATATATATTCTCAAACACTTTTGTCTGAACACATGCCAAAACAACTATAAAGCAAGAAATTTAAAAAGAAAGAAAAGTTCTGACTTGGCTGTCATAGTCACAGTGATGCATTATGCAGATGTGTTGCTGTTGGTATAAAGGAACCCCAGTATCATTTCCAAGCACATTTTTGCTGAATAATTCGTTGGCTGAAAGTCCTCCGTGTTAGTGTGTCAGGGAGAGGATGTGCAGCACTGTTCATAATGGCACTCAGTTTTGTTTTAATTCTCTCCTTTGTTACTACCTCCAGGCAGTCCAGAATGTGTCCTATAACTGAGCTTTCTCTTGTAATTAACTTGATTTGGTGGGCCTCTGATGAAGTGATGTTACCAGCCCAACAAACCACAGTTTAGAAAATTGCACTGGCCATCGCACAGTCAGAGAAGATGTGAAGGATGTCACTTCCCACATTAAAGGAACACAGTCTCCTAAGGAAAAAAGAGCCTGCTCTGCCCTGTCTTATATAGTGCCTTTGTGTTCCTAGAACAGTCTAACTTGTCATTAATGTGGTACCACCTCTACATCCTCTCCTTGAATAGTGATTGAAAATAGAGGCTCTGATTGCCACAAAGTTCAATTTTGGTCTCATCTGATCATATAACCTTCTTCTAACTGACTTCAGAGTTTCCCATATACCATGTGGCAAACTCTAGTTGAAATTTCATGTGTGTGTGATGTTCTCTTTTTCCACTCACCCATACATCTATGAATGGTGAAGCATCCCAGCAGCAATTATTGTTCTGCACAGTCTCTCCAATCTCAGCTACAGCAGTTGGTAACTCCTTCAGAGCTATCACATATCTCTTGGTGGTTTCCCTCACTACTCTTCTTGTACGTTCATGCATTTTTGTGGATGGCCTACTATAGTAATATTTACAGCTGTGTCACACTACAGTATTTCCATTTCTTAATGGTTGATTTAGCTGGACTCTAAAGAATATTCAGTGACTTAGATATTTTCTTATCTCCATTTTCTGACTTGTGCTGTTCATGGTGTTACTAGAAGTATTCTTTTGTTTTCGTTGTGTAGGATAGGCCAAGATAATGACTCACCACAAGTAGGACATTCCACATAAGGGCCATTTCTACATCAATCAGTTAACCACTAGACTACTGAGAGGTGATCTTCTCCATTGAACTAATGATGTGACTTCTAAAACCAATTGGCTGCACCAGTGATGATTTAGGTGTGTTTTATTAAAAGGGGAACAAATACTTTTGTGATCATCTAGTTGGTACTTTATATTTTTACATTATGACATTAAAATGTGAAAACTTCCAAGGGGTGAATATTTTGTATAGCCACTGGATGTGATTTTTTTTCTTAAATGATATCTGATTTTACTACCATTTTTGCACTGTCATCAAACAAGAGGTAATACTTAACCCCCTAAGACAACACATTTTGTGGACAATTTGAGGGCACTGGACTACTTTGCAGCAGGTGGTGCTCTTGTTTTAAAATTTGATGCCATTTTGTACACCTGCTCCCTGCAAGGTTGCTTTATGTACATTTTTTCCCATTTCTAAGAATGATCTTGTTTGTCTTTATTATTTTACCGTATCCTGTGTTTTACTTTTTAAATAAGGGCTTATATATTTGTTAAACTATAATAAAGAACACAAAGCAAACCATTATGCTCTTTGCTGTTTCTGAAATGGATAGAAGAGCCTGTGTTTCCCGGAGTAAACGTCAGCACGCTGTCTTGTCTCGTCTTGTCTTGTCGACAGGTCTCCATCCTTCCGCTTGTCAGTTTATTCAATGGGGTTTGGGGGGGGGGGGGGTCCAAATGCTGGCGGATTACAAGTCAGCAGGCCGTCATTTTCGATTTATCTCCGCCTGTTTCTTCAGTCTGCTGAGCTTTCGCTGGAGAGCATCAATTCAGACACATCGCAATTCCTCAGTTCCTCAGAACCTTTCCCCTTTATGTCTTCTTTTTTTTTTTTTCGATCCGTGGAAAATTTAGCTAGCAGCTGTGAGAGCAAAAAAAAAAAAAAGAAGAAGAAGAAGAAATATTGTGGCAGGGGAAGCGTTTAAGTTAGAGAAGGCAGCCGGGGCTGTATTATTACTTAGGCCTCTGTCACCTGTGATGACCCGGGAGAGTGCAGGATATCGATCGCTTGTCACTCAAGACATTCAGCAGATTGCATTGACAAAGCTTGTCGGGCCCCTAATAGCAAGGTTAGTGGCCTTGGCTGCGGCCCAGGAGGAAACTCTAACAGCACGCATTACTCGCTGGCTTTTAACCATTCTCCAAAGCTGAGAGAGTGGAATGATAACAGCAAGGAAGTAATTTTACACTCATAATTGCTTTCCTGTGGCTGACATGTGCAGTGGGGAAAGCAGAGAGTGGCTTAAAACAGAGTGGCCGCCACTTCCACCACCAAAGGGCTTTTTTTTTCCCTGTTTTTAGTTGGCAGAAAGAATCAAGCAAAAGAGAAGTGCAGATTTTTTGATTAATTGCTTACCAGATGTGGTAATGCATTGGAAGATGGACGGATCATCATGCACAAGCATTTCCAATGGCAGGTCATTATGCTTTTCCTTGCATGTGCTGCCAACTGCGCTTGATCGCCTTGTAGCGGCATCTCTGAGCAAAGATTGTGATCTCTAGTTAATTTTTTACATAAGCAGTGGCTGTTTAGAGCCTAAATGGTCCCTATTGTGCTTGCTTGTGCAGAACCGCTGTTGTTAGAAAAATGTTACTGATCCCCAGCGGCCTCATAAGCAGACTGGACACAGGTGGGAAGCTATTTTTAGCTAATGGCTGGCAACTCTGAAATAGTGAGCTGATTCAGCTCTGCGGCTCCTGACGAGCTTTGGGCTGACTGGGCCCTGCAGTGCTGTTGGATGTTCTTTGCTTATTGGCTGTTTGTCCTGTAGATCTCAGGGATAAGCTTTAATGGAATCAACAGCTACTCTGCCAAGGGCTACCAGGCCATCTCCAGATAGGGATGGGATGTAAGTTGGAATAAACACTTTCACTTAGTTGATTTGTAGGCTTTATTAATCACTTGTCATGGCAAAAGTGTTTTTAAGAGTGTGTAGGGAAATTTTCATCATGTATAATGAGTGCAGTGAAATTCTTACTTGCCTGTTCAAATTAACAGGCAACACATTTTCACTCTTTGGCTACATGGTTAGTGAGTATACCTTACCTCAAAACGTACCAGAAAAATCTCAATCTGGTTTAAACTTACAATAATATCATGCAACAATTTCTCTCTCTTGGAGGAAATAAGTGGATAGGCGACGAGCTTTGTTGGGCTGAATGGCCTGTTCTCATCTAGAGTGTTCTAATGTTCTAATGTTGAATAGACGAAAGAGATGATAACAGAAATCCAGCACCATCCACAGCGCGGGTGGGTCAAAAACACCAAGTTCCTGGGAGTCCACATCACGGATGACCTTTCTTGGTCCCTGAACTCTACCTCAATAGCTAAGAGGGCTCGGCAGCATCTGCTTTGTTTGCAGAGACTGAAGAGAGACAATCCTTACCACATTCTACAGGAGTACCATTGAAAGTTGACTCTCTAGCTGCATCATTGTTTAGTACGGGAACAGTAACATTTCGGACTGCAACACACTACAGAGGACGGTGAGAGCAGCTGAGAAAGTTATTGGTGCGCCTCCACCTCTCCTAAAAGACATTTACCAAACCCGCCGTTATAACAGAGGCAGTAACATTCATTGTTAAAGACCATTTCCAGCCTTTGAAAGACATGGTCTCTTCTCTCTTGTACCATCTGGAAAATGGTATTGTCGTTTCTGCAAGACTGAGTAACAGTTTCATACTGCAGGCCATCAGAATTCTGAATGCCCAAAAATTTCTAGTACCTGTCTAACCAAGTGTCTTTCCAGGGTATCCCCTTTCACGCTATACTGTTACATTGTTTCATTGTCTCTTTGTTTATTTATTGTAGTTACTGTCTATTTATTGAATTGCTTCTGTCACAACTTGCAATTTGTTATATGTTGCACCGTGGCTCATGGAGGTATGTTGTGTCATCTCACTATGTATGCTGTAAAATAAACAGAAGGAGACAGAAAAAGGTTTGGGTTAGCCAACCCGTATACTTTGAAATGTTTAAGGCTGAAAAAGGCTAAAAAGCAATATGAGGTCTTTACAGACTTGAATCCAAAACAGAATTGAGGTAAAATGACAAAGATGGTTGATATATAGTTAACTGACAGGAAGAGGCAGGATTGGAAGCAGAAATGATGTCATAGGAAGAGGCAGGTTGTGAGGGACCGGAAGCAGAAATGACGTCTGTAGGAGGCAGGATCTGTGGCCGGAAGAGGAAGTGATGTTTTTATGAGGCAGGTTCTTCTGTTGGTCTCCAGAGGGAAGGAGGAGAAAGAGTTACAGTACAGCACCAACCTCTGGTCCTGCAGAGAAATAATAATAATAATACATTTTATTTATATAGCACCTTTCCCATGCTCAAGGCACTTAATACATTTATTCGAGCCTGTAAACTGTCTCCTATGCACACATGTGTGACAACGTGCACACAGTCTGAGATGACAATAAAGTGACCTTGACCTTTGTGTACTGTAACTCAAAAATAGTGAAGAATTTACAGTTACTACATGCTCCTTGTAATTTAAACAAATTTTTATTATGGTGCCGAATATTTAAATGATTACTAGTAGATTACATGATATGACATGAATATATATAATTACCAGGCATTATCATTCTTTTGTTATCACTATTTTAATAACTTTCATTTTTTAAGAATTATACAAACTTATAGTCTCCTGTAGACTTTCTTAGATGCATCTGTGAAATGGAGCACCACATGTTGGAATAGCAAAAAGTTTCCAATTGAGCAACTTGCTTCTACGGTTCACAAGGCAGGCCACAAGAATTGACACTGAATTGACAGTAACAGTGTAAGATAAATGGAAGTAAAAGAGTTTAGACCAAACACCGTTGCAATCTCTGTTTACTAGTGCTTGGTCTCTGTGTCATGATGTCAAGACAGTTTTTTTTCCAGAAGAACTTAGTAACTATTGATTTATTACTCCGGACATTAAAGAAGAAAGTTTGTCCTGTATCTCCATCAGGATACAGAAAGATTGTTCACGCTTTGGTTTTTACAGATTCAGAGACATTTGTACTGACAGGCAGAATTTTTGTTAATAGCATGAACAAGCAAGGAAAACGCAAATTGTAGAAAATCAGGAAAACAAGGGGTACTTGTTGCTGAAATATGTAGCACTCCACGTCAGGCAAAATAATTGTATTTCCATAACCTACGCGTGTAAGAAAATAAAAAACTAAATCCTGGAAGGATATTGATCGTAGCACTACATCTGTTGGAGTACCAGGGGACTGCAGACCTCCCTAAATAGGCAAACAGTTACCCAAAACCCATCAGTAAAGAATGTTTTCATTGTGATATTATTTGTAACGATTGGCAGATGCTATCATTTCACATTAGAATGGATTGTTGTGAGCTTTTCTAGCATCATTTTTCTATTTGCGAGTGCTGTGATGTTCCTCTTAAGTGACTGCACTTTTAGGAGTACAACCTTTAACCCCACAGCCATTTAAAGTGATACATAACCTTTGACTTTTGACTAATTGATCTGCAGTGTTACCAATATATCAGCACGTTTCCACACTTTTTTGTGTGCCAGATATAACACTGCATCCAGCACGAATACTGGTGCCTTGTCTCTCTGGCCACTGACCAATGGTAGTCTTTGTGTGGCACTTTAGAATTCTGTAAGTGCTGCAGTCAAGGGAACCGCTTGTACAGCTTTCTGGGAATATCTAGAGATCACACCACTCTGTCCTGTGCAAAGCACATGTATAAAAGTCAGGCTAACATGAAGGCATCCTTTGCATATAAAGTTATTTGTAATATGATTGCAGCTGATACCATTGATGGTGCACTTGCATTTAAACAGGCAGAGAGGCAACCATAAATCATGTCTGATGTGATTCTCCATTTACATTTAGAAGCCTGTAGGAAGCATGATGGCATGGTGTCTTTAAGCATAATCTTTTAGCCTTGGTAAAATTTTAGCTCACACACATTATTGTTTTTTAATATTAGCATACTTATAATTGCATATTTGACCATGTACAAGGTCAATATTCAATACAACTCTTTATAGATATTTTTTAACATTTTATGCTATGACACCATATTAGCCATTGTCCAGTTTGCCTATCAGAAGCCATTAATATGTATGTTTTGCACCATCAGAAATGTTTCATGCCTCATCAGCATGTCCAGAATCGAAAGGACTGGAACTGAACTCTTATCCCTATAGTTATGATATTATAGCATTGTCTCATGTGAATAATGGCCGAGGCAAAAATGAACTGGCGACCTTGTGTTTAAGACTTTAGCCTCTACACCACACTACTTGCCAGTCAGTAGTAATAGTCAAGTGAATAATAATCAAGCTCCATCAAAAAATTATATTATATTAAATTATATTTAGTTATATGTTGTGGACACCAGGGGGCATACAGCTTGCATACCCCAGACACAACAGACACAGAAGCCAAGTTCAGCACACAAGACACGTTTATTCCGCTGTGGGAAACTCTTTTGTCTCGTTCCCCACCATGTCACAGTTTCCAAACCACAATATAATACAGCACCCTTTCTTTCCTTTCCTCCTTCTCTCTTCCTCATTCCACTTCCACTCCTCTCCTCTCCCGGCAAGCTTCATCCACTTCCTCCTGACTCTGGCTGCTCGAATGGAGTGAGGTGGCTCCTGGGAGTGCTCTAGGTGGCTCATCAGTGTTACGTTGAATCACTGCCAGGTGTGGTGGAAATCCAGTGTAGGGTTCTGCAGCTCCCCCTGGCAACCCAACAGAGCAATACCAAACTCCAACTCCCAGTGTGTCCTGTGGGAATCCATAATGCCACAGCCACCCAGGAGGGCTTCCCTCTAGCATCCCAGGGGAGATGCTGCCTTACCAATGTTCTTTCCCCTGGCCGCCTGTCACAATGTTTATATATGTATATATCACTACCCCCATTTAGTTTGTAGTGATGGCTGAGAAAAAAGTTTAATATCACATTTAATGGAGAACCCACCTTTTCCCCTCATTTACTGGTGAAGAGTCCTGTCTTCAATCTATATATATAATTCACTAAGGGCACACAAGACAGTGAGCGCAAGCAAGACAGAGAGCGCACGCAAGACAGAGAGCCATGCCCGCCAACTCTAACTAAGGGGAAGCAAGACAGAGAGCGCACACAAGACAGAGAGCCACGCCCGCCAACTCACAGAGCCCTGCCCACCAACTCTAAGACCATGGGATACGCTCTACAGAGCCATGCCCGCCATCTCTAATCCTACTTCCGCGTCCACAGTCGCTCTCGATCAAACAGCAATAATTAGCAAACAAACAAAGATACATGTAACTGGCAGTAACAGTGCAAAATTCACAATTAGTATGCCAATTTGAAAAAATAAATTTTGAGGGTAGTTTTAAAATGTGTTATTGAATCGAACTGATGTATATGAGAGAGAAGAGAATTCCCGAGTTGAGGAGCACTATGAGAGATGCTCAAGCTCCCATAGCACAGAGTCTGATGTGTGGTACAGAAAATACAGCTGCAGATGAAAATCAGAGTGAGCAAGATGAGTGTCAGTCTGTAGGAGATTAGTGAGGTTGTGGAGAGCTTTAAATGTTAAGAGTGGTATTTAGTATTGTATTCTGTAGTTAACAGGCAACCAGTGAAGTTGAGAGAGAATAGATGTAGTATGTTTGGTGGATTTAGAACAGCAGGTTATTATCCTGGCAGCAGAATTTTGAATAAATTATAAGCGATGGATACATTTTTGTGGGATGACAGATAGAATACCATTACAGTAATCTATACGTGAGGTGACTCGGGCATTAACCAATACTTTAGTACTGTGTTGCGTAAGAACAGGACGAAGTCTAGAAATGTTTTGGAGATGGAAGAAAGCAGTCCGAAAAATGTTACTTATACGGGAGGAATTATTTAATAATAATAATAATAATAGTAATAATTATTATTATTATTATTTAATAATTGCCATTATTAGTGTATAAATGGATATAAATAATTGTGTGTAAACGATTCGCCAAAATCTGTTGTATGTGAACGATACTGTTTAAAACATTGTTTTTTCATCAGAAAACCCGGTTTCCACATCTACCTGTATTAGTTTAAATGGAACTTTTACCACTCGCAATAGAGCGGACGCGCTGACTTATCGTGTCGACTGGGCAACACAGTGAATGCGGCGTCTATCTATATATGTCTATGTTTTCCGTAGCCTGCTACAGGAAGGTACTCTCTCGACCATTGGCATTGGTTTCACTCCTTGCTATTTTCGTTATACTGCGACAGTGGTTTCCTAAGCTTTTGTTATACTGAATTCCTTCCTCACCATTTTCCGTTCCTATTCTTACACCGCCGTATTCTACGGCGGGCTTCGGCTAGTTAAAAATATTGGTCCTGTGTGAATGCTCTTCCTCTGCATGCATTACTCTGATTTTCAAGAAGTAATTATGTATAAATATTTTAACAAAAATACAGGCATTTGGGTCATTGTGAGCATATATCTGGATGACTTGACATAATGATTAAGTGACACAAGTAATGTGAGATGTTCTCCGATTTCTGTTTTATGTTTCCTGTTGTCTAGCTTTGGACTTGTGTTCTATCAGAAAAGTTCTTATTTCCATTCTTCCTGAAAATATAAGATTAAACATTTTTCGTTGTCGTCACGATTAACCAAATGGTGTCAGTAATCTATAATAATAAAAGGCAAAGCCCTCACTCACTGACTGACTGACTGACTGACTGACTGACTCATCACTAATTCTCCAACTTCCCGTGTAGGTAGAAGGCTGAAATTTGGCAGGCTCATTCCTTACAGCTTCCTTACAAAAGTTGGGCAGGTTTCATTTCGAAATTCTACGCGTAATGGTCATAACTGGAAGGTATTTTTCTCCATTTACTGTAATGGAGTTGAGCTTGACCGCCGTGGGGGCGGAGTTTCGTGTGACATCATCACGCCGCCCACGTAATCACGTGAACTGACTGTCAACGCACTATGTAGAAAACCAGGAAGAGCTCCAAAATACGCTGAACAAAACATGCATTATATAATTGAGAAGGCAGCGAAACAATAAGAAGCGAGTGAGTGACATATACTACCATATTCATCATTGCAGCTACTTCGGAAACAAAGCAAGGTATAAACCTAAACTTTAAATTAACTTAATAGACATGCTGCCGCTGGCGTTTTGCATGCCCACGGGTAATGCGGGATACAAGTTTAATGAGAGGACGCAGGATATAAACGAGAGTTTTGATCACTTTGTAACAAAGTTAAAATTGCAGGTGAAGGGGTGTGCTTATGCAAATTCCGAGAGACTGTGTTTGTGGGGGATTGACAGTTAAGGCGGGTGGGGGAGTCACGTCATCATCTCCCCTCCCATTTACCTCATTTCGCACTGAGCTGAGCTCCGCGGCTAACGCCGTCTTCCGAAGCAACTTCGTCACACTGCCACCAAATACAGAGAAATCCACAAGTTAATACACACGCTGTCTCTAGACTTTCTCCACACTGAATCCTCCAGGCACTACTTACAAAAGGTTACATTGACAATCGTGTTACGTTATTTTTAAAATGTTTAATTTTCTTAGCACAAGCACAGCTGAGAAGCTTCGATGCATGTGCTCCATAACGCGTTAAAAAATAATGCATTGAATCACACTTTGCATTACAATCAAAGGGGAAGTTTTGTCAATGCATGATTTCCTGGTACACCGATTACATTGATCAGCGCATCCCAATTCATTTTAGCCTCGCACCACCTTGGTTTGAGAAGAAGTATGAAAAAATATGAGGTTAACACACAAAAACAGATCACCAATTAAAGCTTTATGAATAATCGATTCGCCATCAATAATTGTTTTGGTAAAGCCATACTCAGTGTAATCCTCCTTCCATTTTATAATTTTTCCGCCACTAGCCATGATTAAATGAACGGTAAAAAAGTAAGAGCGAAGCGAGGGTGACTTATTTAGGCAGGCATATATATGACAGCAACACTCATGACAATCATGTTACGTTATTATTAAAATGTTTCCTTTTCTTTTTCATTACTTCTTTAACCCACTACTTCTCCGCTGCGAGGCGCGGGTATTTTGTATATGAATGACCTCCAAAGAGCGCGGAGACTTTTGATCATGTGAACGTGTCTGCAAAAACTGGCGTCTCCTGCCCAGCAAAAGTCGAGCAGCCGGCGCGCGCGCATAGCTGTGCCGGCCTTTCAGACGCTGACTGAGCACTTTTAATTTTTTTCATCCTCCCCCTGAGCTATAGCCCAGACAAGTGCAAACACTGGACCCCTTTTCTACACCGCGGCAAAATAATATTAAGGCGCTTTGCACTTTATTTTGCATGTATACGATTATGAGGTCGTCAGCTCGGATTATGAAGACACGCACAGGAGTGAAGGACTGACAGTGCCATCACAGCCGATTAATAGCTGGGACGTCTCACCAGTCTGCACAAGACCCACCACGACTGTCCCCAAAAGGCGCTCATATCGTCACTGAACACATCTCTCTATACTATATAAAAGAAAAAGGCAACTTTCCTTTCTTTACACCTTTTTTCCTTTTATCCCAAACCAAAGCCTTTCTCTCTTAACACTGCAGAGGACACAAAACTAATTTTCTTTAATTGCTGGTAAGGCACATTACCAGAGGCAGAAATTTGGACTTTCACATAGAAAATGTAATTTCTATACCACAGCCGTCGTGTAGCGCCTTTCAAAAGGGATCTACTACCGAGAGATGATCCACATACATTTTAGCTGCTGTTAGTACTACTTACCTCTTCTGTTATACCGTCTTTAAAATGTAGTTTACCCGCAACCACTCCAGTAGTGCTCAATGTACCTTTACTTCTTAAAACGTTAATGTTTTACTGTTTAATAACTTATAGACTACATTTTATTATTTTTCCCTTGCACTCAGTGATCAAAGCTATACACACACATATAGACACATACATATATATATA
>JANRMT010057273.1:0-13004 GCA_026402145.1 Polypterus bichir lapradei
CCGGTGACCCGCGTCCGGGCAAGGGAAAACGTCGTCCACAGTTTTTACTCTTCATTGGAGGTTTGTTGAACCGTTCTTTGTCTCATCCCTCACCTAGGACCAGTTTGCCTTGGGTGGCCCTACCAGGGGCATAAAGCCCCGGACAACATAGCTCCTAGGATCATTGAGACACGCAAACCCCTCCACCACAATAAGGTGACGGTTCAAGGAGGGGACACACATATATATATATATGTATATATATACTAGGGGGGCAAGCCCCGTCTGCTGCTCGTGTTGTGAAGAGGGGGGCTGAATGCACCCCGAGAAGACATGCTTGCTCCTCAGAAACCCATCTTAAATGGTGATACAATGGGAAAAAACTGCAGTTTATTTTTTACCTCCTCTTTACTCAATCAGCTGCTGGCTTGCTGCTGCTGCCATACTGCATGATCTGCATCTCGCGCAGCACTTCAAACATTTAAAAACCAGTACAGCGGCTGTCCTACTCTTTGGCTTTTACTTCCAGCCCCAGGCGTGGTTAAATCTCTTGGCACTTGCGGGACATGAGTTCTTTATATTTTTTAGTTAATAATTTAAAAACAGAATAAGAATCTGAAAATCTAACAACTTCACATTAAAGTTCGATAAATTCTGAAAAGAATGATACAAACACATATATGTAGGTTTTAAAATAAGCCCGATTTAAAGTGTGACAAAAAATGTGACATAACAAGTCACATAAAATCGTCGCACAAAATCATTGCACTTTTAGGCTTAGGATTTTATACTATATATTTATTAAATAAATAAATTATATACACACTACAGGTGGTCAGTTTTTCCAGTTTTTCTTCAAATTTAATCAGTTGAAATGCAATGAATGTCCTAAAATGGTGAAAAGGGTAAGCAGTAAACTGCCAGAGGTTTAAATTTAAAGTTTAGGTTAGCAAAAACTGAAAATTAAGGACATTTCAGAATATTACAAATGGGCCTTCTTCACTGAACAATGATTCTAGTATTGTAGCAGTCAAGATATTACCCTGAAGATGGGCAGGGCAAGATGCTTGATTAACAGTGACCTGTCACACAGGTACTATACCTGTACATGGACCTCACATTCCATAAGCCTTGGGAATATTCACTGTACAACTTTCAAGCCTGTGAAGGCTCAGACTCTCAGAGCATAAGATATACAGAAGCCCTCACAGAATATAGGAGTCTTCACTGGATCGTGGAGAGGGACAGTGTGTGTGACAGTGGTAGACAATTGGGGATGCTGGATGAACTAATGTAGCAGAGTAAAAGCACATACATAGCCATGGCTAGTTTCCAGTGGATGTTTATTATTTTATCAGATGTTTCCCATGGTCAATGCAGCAGGAAGGTGCTACTTCTGAAAGTATGTGGTGTGATCCCTTATTGTTAAATAAAAATGTATCTTCTTGGGATTCATCTTGGTGTTTGTTACAATATTAATAACAATATTAACATTACCTGTAGGTACTGACATGACAATGACTTCTACACAGTTGAAAACATCAGAAATATATGTTATATATTATTTTCACTCTTCAGCTTTGTCACGTCGTTAACAGTTCTCTAACTGCCTAAATACTGACTTTTGAATGTTTATTCATTTCACTCCAAACTGCCTTTTGGGGCTTTAAATTTTCTTTTTAACTGGTACTCTCATTTTCCTATGAGCCAAACAGCAGTGTTATTTTTCTTAATGTAAAATTTAATAATGACACCTAATAATATTTGTTGACTGGTGTAGAAAATTCACTTCTTTATTTATTCACTTTCTGTGAGTCAAAGGCCTGGATTGTGCAAAAAGTTCAAAAGGATACATACGTTGAAACTGGAATAATCACAAAATGCTAGACAGTAAAACCTTAACATATTTATATACTTCAGTGGCGGACCGTGCATTTCACACCTAGGCCTTCAGTAGTGCTCCATCTGAATCAACCCGCCCCCTCAAAAACTAATTTATGGTTATAAAAACCATCTTAATATGCAGAAAAACAGTATAAAGAGCTGTTGCATCGCAGATAGATAACTCCTGTAGCCACAATAAATGCCTTTATTGAATACACAAACCGGGGTGAACAAGTTCCTTTCTACTGCAGCTACAGCCGCGACACACATAAAAAACATCAATAATAACTCATAAACTTGCAATATTATTTAGGAAAATCGCAACATTTTACTCACCAAAAATTCAGATTATTTGTAAACAAAATCCATCCTCCTCTCTTTCCTCTAAAACAGTTCAATTACTCTGTCGTACAGATTATCCGTGCGCTTCAGTTCCATCATGAAGTCCCTTTCTATCGCCATCGAAGTTAATGCTGAAAGTCGAATCTGCCCTGTCGTATTTCTGGCATAAGTTCTAATTCACTTTAGGGCTGAAAATGTCCGCTCGACAGAAGCAGTGGACACGGGAATGGTCACCGCCAAACATACCAATGTGTACAGCTGCCCCATGCTCTCATTCAGAGTTTTCTGATGAAGGAAGTCAAGGAGATCAGTGGGAGATTTTCCTGCAAAATCATCCATGGCATACATTACAGGCAGTTCTGTTTTTAGCCGAGACAGATCAAAAAGTGCTCCGTGGCTCTGTGTTAAACTTGAGAAGGCTGCATTCGGGAAATTTTTCTTGTATTCCCAAAACTTCTAGGGGTCGAGCAGCGTGACAAACATCAGTTTTTCGTGGTCTTGAAATCTGGTCTGTGTCTGGCAAATAATATTGTCCAGAATCCTGCCATGGAGGTGACAGTAGTGCGCGCGAGGATCTTGCGCTTGACCTCTTCATGCGCTCGGAGTGCCTGCGGTGCATTCAGTGGCCTCGTAGAGTTCCTCATATCGGCTTCTATCTCGCTCAACGGTGTCACAGAACTCCTTTACCCTAGCCAGACAAAACTGCACATCCAGTTTTTTGTCCTGTAGTATTGAAAAGAGCACGTCTGAATACTCAAAAATGCCATTGAATGTGTGAAGCAAAAAACAAAACTCAAAATCATCCAGATGTGCTTTAAATCCATCAGCACAGCGCACTGTGTCCTCATCATATTCGTCATGATGCTCCAGAATGTGATGAAACAGTTCCTTTTGAGCATCTCTCTTCTCAAAGACCGTATTGACCACTCTGGATGTGTACTGCCACCATGTTGGTGCCACACAAGGGAGACGCCGCTGGCAGATTTTGTCCAGTAGTTGCGTGCGCTGAGGCGATCTAGAAAAAAATGCAGCAAGGCCATTGAGGTGGCCAAAAAAAGATCTTGCATTCTTTAAGCTTTGAGGCCCCTTGAGTCAGTACTAAATTGAGCCAATGTGCATAGCAGTGTATAAATTAAAGCCAAAGGTGCTCTCTCTTTAACTTTAGCCTGCACCCCATTTAATCTAGAAGACATGACCGCTGTGCCGTCAAAACACTGTGCCACAACTTTACCCAGACATTCATTTTCCAACAAAAATCTGATAAGACCTGCAATGTCATCGGCTCACTTCCCATTGGTAACATCTTCAAATCTGACAAATCGCTCCTTGACACCTGTGCCCATTACATAACGCAGGACCAGTGCTAGCTGCGCTGCGTTACTCGCGTCTGTTGTCTCATCCACCATAAAAGAGACAAACGGTGCTTTTTTAACGTCACTTCTTATCTCTTCTCCCATTACTTCAGCTATAGCAGTGATCAGGTCGTTTTGTATTTTACCCGACGTCCCACTAAACACTTTATTGGTGGACAGGTGGCAATGTAAATCCGTGTTGCTCTTAGCAATGAGAGAAAGAAGCTCCACATAATTCCCTCTGTTATTGGATCCCGCACGTTAATTTTGTCCCCGAAATGAAAGGTCCTGTTTGCCCCAAAAAATGACACAGTCTATCAGTCTTTTTAAGATTTCTCTGTTTTTCTTCACCTTTTCGTTGTGGAGCTCCGTTTCTCTGCGCACTTGCTCGTTCAGCTGTAGATCCACTCTGGCTTCCCCAAAAGTTTTGGAAAGCACCGTTGCTTGTAAGTGTCCGGCAGTGCTTTGATGTCTCGTTGCTGCCTTGGTTAGGCAAGTCAAATTTACAAACCCAGTGTGGCTCCAAACACCATGTCGATCAGTGGCAAATAACAAGCACTCCCAGCAATACAATTTGCAGTGTTCCTCGGACCCTGTGAGCCAGGGGTACCGCTCGTAGTTGGTAACCTGAAAGTGGCGGACAAATCCTCTTCCTGGTTGTGACAGGCTCGCTAGCTTCAGAGTTGTCCGACCTTTCTTAACAATGTCCAGCTTTTCTTGAAAAGTCCGTCTTGAAAATGGCCTTGAAAGTAAATCTGCCACCAAATCTATTTCTTCTCCTCCTTCAGCCATTGTGGGGTGACAAAATAGCTATTACACCATCCTATCCAATCAATGGTCTGAATACGGTGACGTTGCCATATGCCTGCTAGAGGGCCCTACTGACACCAACTCAAAATCTGATTGGTTAAAGCAACAGTTTAATCGACATTTATTTTGTGTTAGAGGGCCTGCAGAATGGATTGTGAAGGCCTCCGGGCAGACTTCTTTGACTTTGACCCTGCCTGGCAACAAATGATGGCTGAAATGTGATTGGTTAAATGCTTTAATATGAAAATACATGTCTGGAAGCAGCACAACCATCGGAAAAGCTATGAAAGGAAGCAGACAGACTATTTGGAATTATTTGATAAGTATTCATGGACAAAATATAATTAACATCAGTTTGTGATTCAGATATTTTTTTAGGCCAGCAGAGAAGGCCTTGCAGGCCCTGACGGCCCACCACTGATATACTTTAATGAATAAAAAGAATCACAGTCTCAGCCTAGCCTATACATCTTGCACACATTCATATAAAGATCAAAGTCTGAAATCTCTGAAACTTTTTTTTTCTTTATTCTTTTAAATATCTTGCTACCGGCCATATACTTTAGAACTAAAAACTTTCAATTTTGACAGTATGCTCTAGTCAGTCTGATAATGACTGAAGAAAAAAAAGTTGAATCTTTTAAAATCAGTGAGACTTTTCCATTTAACACAAATGATACATTTTAAAAGTTTATTTCATTGTGTAAAGTGACACATGCTTTTTTTTTCAGCGAGTGGCATGTTGGTGTGTTTAGACTGCTGCAGAATTAAACACTAAGTAGCAAAACAAACACCTAATTGGTTCAAATTAAAGTGACAAAATTCAAAATCTAATATTTAGGTATTAAAACTAATCTTGTGAGAATAATATCAACATTTGCAATACAATATATCATATATTGTTTTGTCTTTAAAACAATTTCTGTCTGATTGCCCTTTTTTGCATAGCTTTTATTTCCAGACTTGAAATTTGGCACATGGGTTCTTCTCACCATAAGTCAGATTTTTTAACATATAACATTCAGCCTTGTACTTGCAACAGGGATGACATAGGGTCAGAGCGAGTGGCACAAAATACTACAATGTGAACTCAGAAACAGATAAAAAGCAGTACTTATCTTGTTGGAGTAGTAGTGCGGTGATTGTTACACTTGGCTTGTTAAGTAGGAAGTTTGGGTTCAATTCCAGTCTATTACATTAAACTTTAAATATTTTAAATTTTTGTAAACATTATTATTATTATCAGAGGGTTTTGCCCCCTGCTCACTTTGCTTGCCAACCCCTGTGCTTGCGCTACGCGCTAGCATCTTTGCGGTTTTGCTGCTCGCGTATGTCGATGCAGATGTACAATTTACTATTTTACATTACAGTGAGTAATTAACCATATTAAAAAATATTAAAACGCAATAATTTAAATGTAAATTATATTTCATGTTGCATTAGAGTTATTCTTTGCATAATACAATTTTGTTCTGTTTGGCTTTGAAATTAAGACGCAAAAACTTTTTAAACTTACACTTTTACTGTAAAACTTAAGTAAAAACTATTTTTTTAATTCAATTTTCGTGAATATCGCATTGAATTGTGATTCTGTGTTTGGACTTTCATTGTGACAATGCCACATATAACTGCAAGTGATTGAATTTCGTTTCTTTCAGTCTATTAAATAAAACGGCTTTTTCAAATGTTTGGCTCTAAGATTTGTAAATTGTCTTTGCAAAAACTATTCTAACGGGATAATTAACATTTTAATACGAATGGCATATCAAGATCTCCTTTGTTGTCTAATGTTATCCCCTGAAGATGTACTACATTACCTTTCTTGGATACATCCTTCCTTCTACAATAATTCTTGCGGAGGAAGACTGGACAGTGTTAACGGTTGTAGATATTCTTTGGAATATTGTAAGTTAATGTTTAGTAATAATCCTCCGCATGATCATCACCAACCATTTCAGCATAGTCTATTGATACACATTTAACCAATCTGCAGTGTAACTGATCGTCATTTTTGGCGTTAATTCGTTTGACTTCATCGTTTTCTTGGTGCTAGGATTGCCCGTGTACTCATTTTTATTGTTGATAACCCTTCATGATGAAATGTCTCATCTCGTTGGAGCAAAAACTGTGTCTGTCAAAAGCATTCACACGAATGAGAGGTAGAGTACCATTTGTGTGGTTTTCTATGGTTGAAAGGAGGGCATTACTTGAAAACATCTCATGGCTGAAGTCTCAACTTGCGGTACTTGAAAAAATCTTATAAAAAGTCTTGTCTTCCAAAAAGTCTGATCTCGTCAGGATTTTTTTATTATAATAGATAGATTTTTGATCAAGCCATCCACTCACTACTTTTATCATGGCCCCAAGATGCCCTTGGTGGTGCCATATTGTCTTCTGACTCTTTTATTGTAATTTGTGTTCAGAAGTGTAATCTCTTACTATGTATATCACCACTGCCACCTACCCAGCATGGTGTCTCTGTCATATCTGAAGCTGTACTCTGTTTCTGCTTTAAGTGGTCACAGCCCAGCAGCTGAGTCACAAGTCATAATAAATAGGGTCTGTGATTATATTTAGTCTAAACACTCTCGTTTTTCATACTTTTAAATTACAGTGGACATTTGAAATAATACCCAGTGAAAGACCTGAAACAGAGATATATACACATAAATAAAGTTGCAAACTGTTTTTATGTATGTGTGAATGTTTCTCTGGCATCTCTCAGAAATAACTGTACATATTTTCATGAAAAACGAGTAGTCACAATCAAACTGAATGTGATAAAGGAGAATCCATAATTATAGTGCAGACTCCCCTCATCCTTTCAAATGACCCATTCCATTTCAAATGGGTGCAACTCCCTGTGTGCGTATATTTTCTACGTATACATCTTCAGTCAAACTGCTTCTCTCATGGGCTACTGCATGTCACTTGGTCAGAGGAGTGTAAAGTAAAATTTACATTAACGTTTTAAAATAAGACATGGGCAACGTTGGGAAACACAACCAGTATGTGATATAGTGGACTTTGGCTCCCTGTGACCATTAGGCGGATTTGGATTAGTTATGAATATTGGTCTCATTTGTGTCAAATACAGCTGTGCATTGCTGTGGAAACAAATGATCTTTTGATTTTGATTTGGTATAAGCAAGTTACAGCAGTAGCCTCCTCTTGATGTTTCTTCTAAGAGCTGTCAGCTCATTTACCCACCAAGGAGCCTGTACATACCTGCAAGTACTTAAAGAGACACACCTCTCAGACTTCCTATAACACACCAGCTGAGTAGACATGCCGTTGGTAGTAGTTAATCTCCTCAAAACGGATTGTTCTGCAGACTGTCAGCTAACAATTAGTATAAGTGTTGCGAGAATCTGAAGCATATCCATTAGATCAAGGACTGACCGTCATGTAGAGTTAGGCATATTCCTCAGGCATGAAACATGGTGCTCCTTGTTGTTGAATCACATGGCCCAGAAGGATCAAATCTTATGGATAGTACACGTAACTCCATCCACAGATTAAATGAGTGTATGTGGGTAGATGAATTTTATATGAGTAGGATGTTTCAAGCAGGTTAAACTAATTGTGCAGAGACTTTAGGACAAAGAAGCAGAAATTACATGACATTTATGGAGATCTATCAAAACTAGCAGTGAGATAAACACAGGTCTAATACTGCAAACTCACGACTGCAGCCAACTCAGAATATGTGTATTTTTCCTTTAATTTCTGTAAAGATTACGATATACAGTAAACTGATTTACTAAATAAATCCTGAGGTAAATATTTTATTTAAATTTGAGATCATTTCTAATTTTACTTTCACTAAATATATCCAACCTTTATTTTTTATTGACTTTGTCCATTAAGGAGTTACAGTGAGATTATGCCCATCATACATTTATTGGATATAGGAATAGGGACCAGAGCTGGATGGAATGCCAGTCCTTTGCTGGGTGTATCACTAAATGGTGTGGCAGCTTGCCAGGCTTTTTCTACTACATGTACTATAATTCATGCTGAATGCATGTTTATATAGAGTAACTGTCAATTCTATTCAGTACATTCTTTAATAAGATCTAAAAACAATAAAGTTAGGATTCTGAGAATTATCTCTTATTTTATTATATTCGCCATGCCTTGTTCCTGAATTTATAACTCTAGCTCCACTCTGTCACCACATTAAAGGAGCCAGGCTCACTACTTCAACAGCAGCTTTAAAAGATTGGAGGAGCATTCGCTGCTTCTTATATGGTGTAGCTCTCTAACTATTAATCACTGGTTGTCAATGTAGTTTGACAGCCTACATCTAGAACATTCAGTAGCAAGATGCATGGTGCCATTCAAAAATTATTGTTTCATAGAACGGTACTGCAACCGGACATAATGATTTTATGCTATTTTGATTTACGGGGGGAAAGGATTAATCAGGGAGGTGGAAAGAGGTGACATACAGTGGTTGCACTGTGAATCTATTGGAAAGCTTTGCTTGATCTATTAGTATAACACTATCTCACATTGTCACTGAAACTTCATAACATGTGGCATTCTAAGATACTTTAATATATAAAAAACAAGAAATTACATATTTTGATAACATGACGTAGATCTTAACAGACAAATATCAGGGAAACCATTACTTAACTGAATATGTGAAGTTTACAGCCACATTCAAAGTACTGTAATTGCTAAAAATATCTGGATAACCTAATACTGTATATAGGGTACACTATATAACCACAAGAGCAGAAGTAACAGATCATTCTACACAGCAAATACTGATAAGGAAGATTACAATTTGTGTCACTTTTTGTAACAAAGTCATACAAAATGGAATAAGGAAACTCCCCTCATCTAAATAATATTGAAGGCAGAAGTGCAATCCTTTTATTCAAGAGTTGAGATGAACTCCTGGAAGTTCACTCAAAAGCTCCTTATTGGTACAGCACATGTTTAATTAAAAAAGTCATATTTCTGTGTCTTTCATGTATATATCTTTTTCTATTACATAAAGATACATATTGAAGATACAAGAGTCATGGACATAACCCAGTACCTTACAAAAACTGACATATATTTGTGGATATGCTTTAAAAGAACATGCTTTCAAGGTATTTAATCTTATCAACAGTTCATTTTAATTTACCTTGTGTTGAATTTTCATTTTTATGCACTGAATAGATATAAAAATCAAGATAAGCAAATATTTTTCAGAATATTTTGTAAAGGCGCTGGCAGGTTACGTAAGCCAAGAATGAATCACCTAAGTATGAGCTGGCATTATATCAATCAGTGGCAGGGGCGCATATGTAAATGGCAAGCCTGCAAAGTCACATGTTTTTTCAACTAGTGCGGCAAAAGATGAGAAGTCCTTTTAAGGAGAGCAAGCCTCCTCAAAGAGCCATGTAAAGAATAGAGAATCCATTCACTGAAAAGACCTAAAACAGACCTGCTTGAATCTTGAGAGGAGTTGCTGGAGAGTATAGCGGGTTGGAAAATGACTGACTAACTGCTGGAGAGTCTCGAGGTTCAAATCTGTATTCTGGAGTGTCATTTGCAGCACCAGTACATGGGGAAAGACAGCTGAGAGACTGCCACCACCACTTCTTCATCTACTAAGGTCCATTAGCCTGGGTTCATGGATGCTGGCGGAGCTTCAGGCTCTTGGAGTTCTGGAAAAGTGTGGCAAATACAGTTGCCACTGACCCCAAGTGGGCTGTGAAAAGCAGGGCTGGTCGTAAAAATACGTAAGCCAAGGACAAGGCAGATCCTAGAGGTGTTGTAAAGCAGTGGTGGAGGGAGAGTCTCAAAGCTGAGATCCAGCCTAGGGTTGCCAGATTAGAAAATTGGAACTATGGGACACTCTTAAAATATCTCTGTATATTACTATATATATACATTTATACATGCCTCCTACACACCCAGACCAGTATATTATATAAAAGTAGAGATATAAGTTAAAAACATAAAGCAAGGATTTTAATGGGTTATCAGGAAAACAAAAGTAAAATCATTTGAAAATTATTTAATACAAGCTAAAAAAAATTCTGTAAAAGTGAAATCATTTGAAAATGTTTATTTAATACAGACAACAGAGAAATATTATTATTATTTAATACAAGCAGTTACAAAAAAAAGTGGGCTGTTGCAAGTATTAACAACACACTTTGTTGACACTGTATGTTGCAATGCTGATACAGAACTGCACAGCAGTGTGGCTGGAGAGCAAAGTAGAGGCAAGGAAGTACATGCTATTTGTTGACTTAAGCAGTGGTATAAGCAACAAAAGGAAGCTGATCGAGTGATACAGAGTGGCGGAGACACTTCAAAGTTGAAGCTGAAAAAGTCACAAAGTGCCTAAAAAATAAAAAAGTTGTCAGATATCAAAGTCAACGTCAAATGGCGAGTTGCAACCCACTGTCTGTTTATTCTGTTTTAGACAATATTACAAACGCTGACCTCCATCCAAGGTCACAGATCCATGCAGTGATGGTGATCCTGTGCCTAGCACATCTTCGAATTCTGGCTGCACATACACCTCTGCCTTGGAAACCACTAGGTGACCATCTAGCTGTGTGCTGATGGACAATCTTCTGGAGTCACAAAATGCAATATTGGATGCTGTAAGAGATGTGGCTAATGAACTAAGGAATATAAATACTGTACTATGTGATATTGACCAAATATTAAATGAATTGGTTAAAAAATAAATGCATCTGGTTACCTGTTTTTACATTCTGCTAATTACATTCAAACAAAGTTATAACGTTGTCTAATATGACTGATCATTTGGTGGGTCAGATTCATCGAATCACATCTCTACACATACGGGCAAGCAACAATTGTGTGCCACATTATGCAGCATGTTCATGCTTACACAATGTAACACATTTTCTGTGGACTATAGAGCAGCACATTAATAGACTTACATGCTTTCTATTTACATATGCAAATTCATTCTCTGAAGGTGCCTTTATAGTGTAGTGTCAGAACCGAGTGTCACAACAGAAAGAGCCTCAGTTCTTTATATGGCTCTTTGAGGTGTCTCACTATCTTTAAAAAAACTGCTTGACTTTTGCCACATTAGTTGGAAAAAAAAGCATGTGTGCTTGTGTAAAGTTGCCATTTTTATAGGCACTCCTGCAATAGATAATGTAATGCCAGCTCATTCTTTTGGGGATTCATCCCTGGCTGATGTAATTTTTCCAATGTTGTTGCAAAGTGCGTGCAGTTGACACTTCCAATTACATTTAGAAAACCTGACGTCGCTGCCAATTGCACTTTGATATTTCCCAATTCAACCACAGTGTAAGGAAATCTTACATATCTGGATAACAAGACAATAATACCATCCTATACAGCTGGCATGGCGTGACTCAGTGATAATTGTGACATACTTGATCGATCAATAAGTTCATGTTGAAAAGCTCCTATAGCATAAAGACAGAACTTGCAAAGGTGCAGGTAAAGCACAATTCCTCAAAATCAAATTTGTAAAGCCAGTGCCAATTCAGCACACAGTTCAAGATATCTCTTGGAAATCGAAATCGACATAGAAGTTAGTCATCATCATCTACTGTATATATCTTCTAATTCTTCCATTTGTGATGTCTTCTAACAATGTTAAAGCAGCTATGGTAGTTGGAATAGTTTGGCCATTCTGTGCACCATTACATAGTTACAGAATGATTACAATCAAGTGAATAAAATTTGTAAACGATATGCAATTAATTTCGGTGTATTTGATAAATCCAGTGTCATGGATGCGAATATGAAAAAGAAGGAAATGACACAGAAACAGTGGCACTGCTTTGACATTGTGTACCACCAGTTTGCAAAACCGAGCAGAAATGTGTGTACGCGTGGTCTTAGGCTGCTGTGAAAATGTGTGCAGCCAAACAGCAAGTTTACTTTTTATACATCTCAAAGTGTGCATGGAAACGGGTGTACACAACATTTTTGTGCGTACACATTATTTATACTTGAGACCCTTGGCCACTATTTTCTGGACTTCAGGCGGGGTCATTTTGGAAGGCATCATGCTGTGTGGTCAAACCATTAACTAAGATCTGCACAGTAAAACTCATAACAATATGCAGGATTATTAGAGAAGAATTTAACACCAGAAAAAGACTAATGAAATCCTCCTTTCCACATAACAATGCATGATCACACACAATTTTAAAAACAAAAGAAGAAATCACAAAACTCAGATGAACTTTTCCTCTTTGTCCATCCTAAGGCCCAGAGTTTGCTTCCTTCTATTTACATTTAATTGGAGCTCTAAAAGATGTAATCTGTGTGAAAACAATTGACTGTTGACAAGTAGATGAACGAGTGGTTGTGAATGCAGGATTCAGAATGGTTTTAGCTGGGCATACATATTTTTATTACTTGTGATGCAAGGCTGTTAAAGTGGATGGGTAAAATGTAGTTATGTTCAAACAACTCTATAATAAAAATATATAATAAATTACTACCAACTCTATAATAAATCACTAGCAATTAAATTTTGTTGCAAAACATGTTCAGCAATTCTTTAATCTCACAGCTTGCAGGTTTGCAAATTTTATATGTGGTAGTTCAAACAGGCTTTATATTTTAGTTTGGAAGAGAAAAGTGAATCTGCAGTATTTA
>JANRMT010057282.1:0-11253 GCA_026402145.1 Polypterus bichir lapradei
GCTGTCTTAGGCGTCTCACAGTGCGGACATGGCAATTTATTGCCCTAGCCACATCAGCAGTCCTCATGCCTCCCTGCAGCATGCCTAATGCACGTTCATGCAGATGAGCAGGGACCCTGGGCATCTTTCTTTGGGTGTTTTTCACAGTCGGTAGACAAGTCTCTTTAGTGTCCTGCGTTTTTAGAACTGTGACCTTAAATGCCTACTTTCTGTAAGCTGTTAAGGTCTTAACGACCATTCCACAGGTGCATGTTAATTAATTGATTATGGTTAATTGAACATGCATGGAAAACATTGTTTAAACAATTTACAATGAAGATCTGTAAAGTTATTTGGATTTTTAAAACATCATTGTTGAAATACACAGTCCTGAAAAAGGGACGTTTCTTTTTTTGCTGAGTATATATGTAGCAATAAAATCCATTCTACTTGCACAGGTGGTGCATTAAATGAATTACTACACATGTTTGTGATGCTCCATCTGTTGGAATGAAAAATGTAATTCCTATGTCTCTGTTATATGCCAGTTGGAATGGTATTCATAAAAGCAATGTTTCTGGTGTGCCATCTGTTGGAATGACTAATGCAATGGATTTGATGATGCACTGTCTGTTGGACATAGCTACTGCATGGACACAGAGATATACAGACACTTATTCTTTTTATTAAGGTGGATTATTTGCATTTACACATTTTATAAATAAAATATGCTCAGTACTATTATTCATTTATATCCATTTACCTAATGCTGTATCTGTAGTAAACTGCTAGTTTTCTTTGGCATAATTTATCAAGAATTCATCATAACAAGTCCGCATAAAATGCATTTGCACAAATACATGTGAACATCTAAATCAGTTTATAATCCAAATAAACTACCAGGCTGTAAACAGAATGCTATATAGGTAATACTTATCATATGGTAAAATCGCAATAATCTTACTTTTATTAAACTGTTATGTCATACAAAAGGCCGTATGAAAATGAGTTGGGCACCATTTATAGCTTCTGCTAGGGCAGCAAAAATGCTAGAGCTGACCCAGCCTTCTTTAAAAAGGTTTCATGTGATAACATCATGCATTGCAAAGCCAGTGATCATGTGGCCAGAATCAATCACCACAGTTATTAACAGTATGACCAAAGCCATACAAACCGGTGCCCATTACAAAACAATAACTAACTGGAGAACAGGGCCACAAACATCAAAGTGAAACAAAACAGAAGTGTCAACAGGAAGAAATGTCAGAATCACTGCCCCCAAAATGTGAGGGAGGGTCAGTGGTGAGCTCTCCTAAATCCAGGGTCTATAATGTGGACAGGGTTGAAAATAGAAGCTGCAGCTTAGTGTCAAAGCTATGCCAGTGTGAAGGTCCAGGGCACTGACTCAACCCTTGCTTCTGACTGCCCGGGTCACCCCAAGTATGTCATTGCACTTGCTTCTAAGAATTATCATTTTTCTGCAGTGCTGGAATGACTAAATGTTGTAAGGTTAAGTACTTAAATGTTAGACAGAATGCTGATGTGAAATGAAGCATAGGTTGTAATCCATCTGTTTTAAAGAAACAAACATTACCAGGTGAGCCACCAGAATTCAATGTCAGGAAACGCATGAGGACAGGGCGAACATTCAAGGCATCATACACTCATGCAGAAGCCAGAATCTTTATCACGGATTGTGCCAGAGTCAGGGTCTGTGCATCAGACATCATAAACCACATATCTGGATAGCTGGCAGAGAAGAGCAAAAGCTGGCCAATGCATAAAGCTCCCAGTAAAACATGGCTTGGCAGCATCATCTGTGCAGAAGTAAAGGCACTTGATTGTGGGGTACCCAGGTAAACAGTTAAGTAAGGTGGTCACCCTTGTTAAAGAACTGCTACCTGGAGGTGGGCAGGCAGTTGAGCAGTCAAGTCATCAGGACAGCGGAGTTGGGAATAGGCCCGGTGAACATACAGAAGACCATCATGATCTTCTTCTAGTAGCAGCTGGACCGAATCATAAACAGGTGCGGGAAGTTGGATGACTAAACATCAACAAGAACAAAAAAATATCAGCCATCTTTCAGTGTGTGATGGCCAGGCTAACTGGACTGGAACTGCACTGCTCAGCGAGATGAGGACGGCTTCCAGGAACAAGCAGGTGACAGCTGCTACTTGTCGAGACACAGTTGGCTTTCGAAAGAAAACTCTTAACTCATAATGAAACCAAAGGTGTGATATCAAAAAGCCTAATTCTAATGATGGAGATGATGGTCAAAGGCCAGAAAATGCAACAATTTTCAATAATTTCAAAACCCTAAATTCACAGAAAAAGGAGAATATGATTAAAATACATTGGTAACCTTAACCTTCCGAGCATAGTAGCTGTAAAATTGGGTTTTGATCACTTACAAATCATTGGTCAATTATGTATCTTTATGATGGATTGCAGGATACTTGTTTTTGTTGGCTCACACGTTTCATGTTTGTCTTTCTTGGTTATGGCCACACTGTTTTCGGTTCCTATGCCCGTTGCTGGTAATGTGCTACAGAAGTCAGGTGGTGCATTGGTCATCATATCCCCCTATTTAAGATGGTGGCTTATGGCTTCTAGTTTTGCATGGATTCACTCAGAGAGATTTCATTAGTGGCAGTTAAAATAAGGCACAGTAAGATTTTTCTAATTATAACTTTGATTCTGAAGTTATTCTTTGATTCTTCTTGTTTCTTCTGGTATTTCTAACTTTCTCCCTGTCCCCAACCAAAAATGTTTAACTGTACCCGTGAATTCTTTTGCCTCCTGTTTCCCTCCGGTTTCAACCGCTGTGGTGTGGTGCTCGAGTCGCATCGGGTGGTGTCATTAGCTCAACGTTTTTTATAGATTAGCAGCGGGAGCCAATCATCGGCCTTGTATCTAGCTTCACTAACTCATTTTTGAGAGGTTTTGAATTAAGTGTATGATTTAACAACAGAACTTTCCGACTACCATTTTAGTTTGCTCTCTGCTTTAGGTCTGATTTCTCTGCTTTTGGACTTGAGCACATTCTTGGCTCCACTTCTTTCTTCTGACTTGCCATTAACTACTCCTGTGGTCTGCCTCTAATCCAGGGGACCCCAACTCCAGTCCTGGAGGGCCACAGTGGCTGCAGATTTCCATTCTAATCCTGTTCTTAATTGGTGACCTGTTTTTGCTGCTAATTAACTTCTTTTGAATTAATTTTTAATTGACTTGCTCTTGAAGACTCTGACCCCGTAATCGTTTCTTTTTCCTTAATTAGCAGTCAAACAATAATGAGAGGGCAGCACGGTGGCGTAGTGGTAGCGCTACTGCCTCGCAATGAAGAGACCTGGGTTCGCTTCCCGGGTCCTCCCTGCGTGGAGTTTATATGTTCTCCCCATGTCTGCGTGGGTTTCCTCCCACAGTCCAAAGACATGCAGGTTAGGTGCATTGGCAATCCTAAATTGTCCCAAGTGTGTGCTTGGTGTGTGTATGTGTGTGTCTGCGGTGGGCTGGCACCCTGCCCGGGATTTGTTCCTGCTTTATGCCCTGGGATTGGCTCCAGTACACCAGCAGACCCCCGTGATCCTGTGTTAGGATATAGCAGGTTGGATGATGACTGACTGACAAACATTGAATTTTATTAAACGTAAATAATGGACTGCAAAGTTAACCTGTGGGTAATGTGCCTACACCAAACCAAGTGATAACCACTGTAATGGCAGAAGGAAAAGGAAGAGCAGCAACATCTGCTGACCGGCAAGCAAATCACAGAATGTGATTAAGTGATGAAGAACAAGAAACAATAAGAAGGCAAGATACTGAACCATACTGACACGCAAGAAGTAATCGTAAATAGAGAGCAACTGAACAGCAGACAAGCATGATGGCTCCTAGGTATGCAAGACAAAATCCAGAACACGAGACACAAAATGAGCCAAAACATGACCAGCAAACTGTGTCCATCATACAATGTAAAGTATATAAATAAACAAAATAAGGAAAGGTGAAGGTCTCAGGAGTGTTGATCTGCTCAGGTCCCCAAAACAGTGCTCTAAGAAAAGGGAAAATCTGCAATTTCGGGAAACTCCGCTATTGCACAATGAGAGCAGCAATAAGCTATGGAATTAAAGAACGAGTTTAATTAACAAGAAGAATCAGAGCCTAAATAAGCAACTAGTTGGAGCCATCAGCAGTGTTTCTGTCTGCACAGAGAGTGTCGACCTTGTCGAGAGGTTTACTTACCTTGACAGTGACATTCATGTCTCCTATGAAATCAGTAGACGGATTGGGAGAACATGAGGTTGCTGGAAAGGGGTGTGTGGCACTCCCGATATCTATGCAAAAGAATGAAGGTCCAAGTCTTTAGAATCCTGGTGCTTCCTGTCTTGCTATATGGTTGCAAGACATGGATGCTATCCAGTGACCTGAGACGAGGACTGGACTCCTTTGGTACTGTGTCTCTCCGGAAAATCCTTGGGTACCATTGGTTTGACTTTGTGTCGAATGAGCGGTAGCTCATGGAGTCCCAAATGAGGCACATTATCTGCATTGTGAGGGAGCGTCAGTTACGGCCCTACAGCCATGTGGCGCGTTTCCCAGTGGGTGATCCAGCTCATAGGATCCTCATTGTTGGGGACCCGAGTGGCTGTACCAGGCCAAGGGGTCACCCATGTAACACCAGGCTGCGGCAGATAGAGGGTCATTTCCAGAGGGTGGGACTGGATCACGTGTCTGCCGGGGGGGTTACCAACTCGGATCCCGAGTTGTTTCGTCATGTGGTGGGTGCTGCAACTTGACTTGACTTGTTGGAGTGAAAGTAGTTGGAGTTTGAGACCCTGACTTAGTTGGTCTTCTGCTGGCTCACTCACGTCACATTTCATTTTTGTTTGGGTGCCATTTAAGGAAAGAAATGAAGCAATTCAGAGGAACGATGAAGAAATTCAGGGGCTGAAATCTTAAAAAAAACAAGCCAATTAGAATGAATTCAAAAGAAGTTAATTAGCAGCAGAAACAAGTCACTAATTAAGAAAACGGTTAGAATGAAACCCTCTCAACGCGGTTGACACTCTCCCCGCAGACAGACACACTGAGCCCAAGAGGTCTTTAAAGGCCTCACACACCTGCAATTCAAAAGGAGGAGTGCAACAAAGGATGAATGGAATAATGCTAATAAATCCATATTCATTAAATCTCTGAAAAATATTGATTGAAAAAAATATAAAACTGGACAAGTCTAAGCAGCAAATTCTTTTGCTAGACATTGTTTTGGTCTTGAGGTCTTACTTTCATATCTCGATGGCTCTCCTTTGATGCACTTTACAATTAGACTCATGTCTTCCAAAGGAAAAAGCCTGCACCAGTTCCATCTGTCCTCCCCGTTCTTTCTCTGCCTTCCACAGAGGACCCCGATCAATGAGGCGTGCCGAGCCTCTTGCAATCCGGTTGTTTCATCTCCTGTAATATTCCCACCAAATTGATTTTGCTTCCTTTAGACCTGCTTGCATTTTTTTTTTTTTGTTTCTGAGTCTGCGAATCGAGAAAATGACTTGAAATGAGCAGCGCTTCCAACTTTGATGCGGCGCAAAAGGAAGTTATGCAGAGCATTTTGGCCGCCTCACAACCAGCCACTAAGTGGAATTAATTTTCAAACATCAAACACCAATGTCTGCCTCAGCCTGTTAATAACAAGTTGTGAGCGTTTTCTTCCCGTACTTAAATGCTACAGATAGAAATGGTTTTCATCTGTCCCCTGAATTATTCAGAGATTGATGTTCACAACGATGCTCTTGAATCCACTCGACTAGCTTATTATTATGCTCCATTTCCAAGAAATGTTGTCACTGATATGATAACATAACCCTTTCAGCCATATCGGAGCTGTGGTGGGAGAGCATTTAGTAAATAACTCCATAGTGTACCTCCCTCATGTGTGTGGTCAATAAGGCGCTGAGAGAAGACTAGATTGGGCTCTCTTGATTCACAATGGCGGTATGCAAATGGACTTATTGATAGATGCATTTTCAGAATAACCCGCCTGTGTGTGCCAACTTGATTCTCTCTATTGATGATCCAATGTCTGTTTTCTCTTGAATGAGCTTGGATCGTTAGCTGCAGTTAATAGTTCCTAATGAAAGGAATGCAACTTACTGTTTTAAATAAAAGACATTTGCCTGTTTTACTCTCCTCATCTATAACACAGTGAGCAGGGCTTTGCCCTAGAACAGAAGCTGACATGTTTGTTAGGCTTCTTTCTTCCCTTTTTTGAGGGCGTCTGTGATGCCCCACGCCAGCAGCCCTTGCTATTGCCCCTCGTCAGGACACCTGGTACTTCATGGACCGAGGATGGACCAGTAGCAAGTATTCTTGTGCACAACAGTGTAGTGTTTCTTTTGAAATGCATAGAATGGCAGAACAATTCAGCCAGGGGGTCCTGTCCCGGTTGGGGTTCAAATTCTTGTTTTTAATTCTTATTCTTTGTATTTGATTTTGTCAAAGTATGGATGCCTCAGTTGCGTTCCGTTTGTTTGCATGGGTAGTTCCTCGAGACGTGTAGTCATCTGCCCATCACTGCAAGGGACTGCCATCAACCGTGTAATGTCGGGGATCAACCCACAGTCCATTGTGGTTCACTGAATGCGCTCATAGTGTGGTGAGTCCTACTGATTATTTGTGAGTTTTTGGATTTTTAACTTTATACTTTTGATTTTAAATTCATATTCTGGATCAAATGTGCTTAGGAGTTGGTGATTATTTTTGTGCTTTTTGTTATTTTGACCTTTTTGCTCCATTTTTTGACTTCTTCATTAGATCGCTGTGTTGGTACTTTGTTCACCTTGGATTGTGTTTTCTGGCATTTCCTTTTTTGCCTTTGTGTGCTTCACTGAGGTTCATGTTATTATTGAGCATTTTTGTTAATAATAAATCTGCTATTTTATAAAGATCCTATGTTTGCCGTTATATTTAGCAAGGGTTTAACAGTAATAGCCCTCTTGTGGATGGTGGATGACCATGGATGTGCACTGCATATTCTGTTTGTTTCATATGTGCTAGTCCCTGTCTTGTAACCCAAAACACGAGGCTGAGTCTCACTACTTTAGCAAAACCAGCTTTATTCAGCTTGAAACAGGAACAGCACAGTTATTTATTGTACCACACTCCTATACACAGACACAGTAGTCAGGCAGGGTGATGGCCAAATAATACTGTTCCCTGCAGTTATATATGCAGTACATATGGGCTAACATCGGTATTTTACATTCTAGCACTATGGGAGACATAGCAGTACAGTACTGTACAGTATACAGGTTTACCTTTACATTCTTCTTTTTTAGGGTAATGTATTAAGCTGAGTTTGAAATGAAATTAGAGTGTTTTGGGGGCATATTTAGGGTTTAAACTATAAAAAAGGCATTTATAGACATTTTTTTGACCACATCCAAAATTCACGTTTTTTCACAATTTGCGGATGCTCTGGGAACGTAACCCCAGTGAATTTTGGAGGTCATCTGTACTGGCCTGTGGCAAAGGTGACATGCCATAACAGTGCCACATTTAAGATGAGCTCTTCAAGTACTTCCCGTGTTTGTCAGTGGTGGGGTTCACTTGATTTTATGGACCTGTTAACAATGGGTGTGCCTGAAACACCTGAACTCAATAATTTGGAGGGGTGTCCACACAGTTTGGGCCATCTGGCGTATCATCCTCAAACCTGCTTAATCCAGTTTGGGGTCAGGGAGTTGGGGCCTGTCTTGGCAAGGCTGGTCAGAATGCCAGTCCATTACATGAATCACACACCCACACTCCTCACTGATATGGGATTGACTTGAATCCACCAGTTAATGCTGAGTACACTTCTTTTGGATGTGGTGAGAAAACCGGAATACCAGGAAAAAAAATCCTACACAAACCCAAAGAGGACTTGCCAACCTCACACCGTCAATATCTGGATGCAGGGTTCGAACGAAGGGTGCAGAATGTGTGAAGTGACGGCACTAAGCACTATTTTGCCATGGCCCAAAGTTAAATAATAAACATATGAAAACAAATTACGGATATTTGAAGTTGTAACTCAAAACTTCATGTCTAACAGTGAGGGGATGAAATAAATCTGCTGTAGCCTTCTCTTCTATCACAGTCTCCTCTGTGCCCTCACAGAAAGTGTAGATTATCCTCAGCTTTACAATAATTTCAGTCAGTTTTAGACAGGGGATGGCAGCCCAATAAATAAACGAAAAAATTATTTCTAAGTTTTATGTAACAGTCTCGGTGATTTGCAATAACAAAGCGTCTCTGTAATCCCACCCAAAGGGGACAAAATTGGTATGAAGCTCACTGCGCTTGAAACTTCTGCTGGCGTCCATAGCTGAGATAAATTTGAGGGATTTCAGAGGCTCTCGTTCCCATTTGTTATTTCCGTCTGTTTACAAAAGAACATTGCCTGACTCTAATGAGCTTCAGTACGAAGTGAAGCTATGACTTCTGGCTTTTTAAATGATATCGCTGCCCTTTTATGCTTTTCTTTCTGGTCTTGAAGATACGTCCAGGGAGAGCGTCAGTCAAGTAAATAACCAAGCAAATCCCTGAGGTGTATTTGATCAGTCGGAGATGTGTGTCTAAACCGGAATGTGATTGTAATAGCGGAGGTTGCTTGACTCTAGCAAACAAGTTGTTAAATTGGCAGGTAGCTCTAAATTGAGTGAATTAGTGGATAACCTGGAGAAGGTCAGCATTAATAACTGGTAAACCAGGACAATATTCAGTACTGGATAGATACAGCATGTGGTAAGCATAATTTAATGTGCGGTAAAACCATGAAGCAGAAGTGAAAAAAATGAGAAATTCTAACTGCAGTTATGTAGTAGGAGTTTCACGTTAGAAAGTACACCTAATCAGAAAACATTGAGGTGCCCAGTGTTGAACAGAAGTGAATAACAAGAACAGTCAAATGCTGGGGCACATAGCGCACTGTCAGTGGGCTTCAGAATCTTGACTTGTGCCCTGCTATCAGTGCCAGAGCGCTCTAATATTTGAATGTCTGCTGTCACCTATGAAGCTTTGTCTGGGTCTGATCCTGCTGCTCCCTTTTCATTGCAGCAATACTTTCATTGGCTTACTCTACGTAGTTCTCTTTTTGGCCCCCTAATTTGTGCCAGTTCAGACCATAAAGAGTAACAGTAGCGATTACTGATGCTGCCTCATAGATCCAACGTCTTGGGTTCAAACCTTGTTCCAACCTCAATCTTTGTAGAGTTTGCCCCCCAACCCGTTGGGCCCTTGAGCAAGGACCTTCATCTGAAAATTGTTCAGGGGCACTGCACAATGGCTGATCCTGCACTCTGACTCCAAAACATCATGCAAAAAATAAAACTTCCTCTCGGAGATTAATAAATTATATCATCATCATCATCGTCGTCATCATCATCATGTTCCCTAAATATCCACCTGCTGCTTCCACACATCAAAGAGAAGTTGAAGTTAGGTTGTTTGACAACTGTAAGGCTACAGCCACAATAGTACATTTTCATTAGTCTATGTTTTCATCTTTCATTCAAAATACACCAAAGTTTTTAACCCCTGAAAACAGAGACTTTTGAAAATGCTCTCCAGAGCCGTATACGTCTGCAAACGCCGGCTCAGCATTTCATTGTGGACGGGTGAAAATGTACAATGCCTGACCTCACAAATCATTCTCTAATTTGCTTGTGTTTATTGCAGAGCCCTTCCCTGATTGGATCCTACTTCTTACACTGTCTCATTCCCTGATTGGTCACCCTTCATCGAAGAAAGCCATATTCCAGTATAGAAGGGACAGAGGAGTTGCTTTCCATGGCATTACCTGATTACATCTGAATTGCATTTTGTATATATAGCTTGAATGCTGAATAGACATGCCAAAGGCAAATAATATAGCAGTCGCTACATTTTTGAGATAAATCCCATGGCTGCTGGCATTACCATCCTTTATTTTTGCCGATGCGCTCATGCCCATTGTTGACGAACATCTACATCATATGCATTTATGATCGTTTTAGTGTGGACGGGGATACTTTATTAAACAATATGAAAGTGCTAGTATTGGACAGAAGTCATATTCATTAAAAAACGCAGATGTTGGTCTCTGTTTTCACTTTTCTTCAACACTCCCCTGGTGTTTTTAACCCCTGGAAACAGAGACTTTAGAAACACTCTCCAGAGCCGTATTCTTCTGCAAAACTTTGGTTTTGAGGTTCTTACTTCCTCCCTCGAGACGTTTTTTTATTGGTACTTCTCCCTCTAGAGGGCATTTTTGAGAGTTTCATGCTGAGAACCTCTCTAGATCAAAACAACTCGAAGACCTATGAATTAATTAATGACTCTCTTTGCCAATAATGCTCCTCAGTTCTTCCTTTAGTTTTCCCTAAAGATCTTAAGTACATTGTGTCTCACTTATGGTTTCTACTATTAATTATTTGTTTGATTGTTGATCTCAAAATTTGGAGAAAGGTTCTTATTTAATGAATTATTGTTACTACATTTGGTTTAGCTCACGTGGTCAGTTAGATATTTCTCTTCCATTCATGAAGGCATTGTCATTGTCTTAATAAATTTCTTAGTTAATTGTTTTTTAGTTGTCGAGAATGTTTTTGTCATTTTGCTTCCCCATCTGTGAAAATAATAACAGGTACGGTGAAGAGATTCGAAACAAATGACATTAAGCTTCTGGGGCCTAAAAACATTTAAGAAGACTTGAACCATTAAGCTGTCAACCCAAACCATGTAGCTGGCAGTCTTTCATTTCCTCTGTTTAAAGGGAAGTGTTGCTTTGCCTCAGACTGGAAGCTTTGACTGCCATGTCTAGAGCACTTTGTTCTTGAAGATTCGTGTGCACCAAATCATCTTTAAAAGACATCAGCTGTGGATTTGTGTTCTTTTATGCAAATGGAAACATCTTCCTTGGTGTTCTTTTATGTTCTTCTTATTATTATTAGTGTTTATTTAGGAGATGCCTTTTTCAAGAGCATCTTCCAAAACAAGTTACTGTAACAATCTGCGGTAAGTTACCTGCTCCAGCTGAGCTGGAGGGAAGTCCAGACTCATCAAACCATTCTAACCATTTCGTTCTTTACCCGACTTTCACCTAAGTTCCCTGGTCGATGGTAGAAACAAACAAGTCGGTCAAAGATGAAAGGTTCAGTAAAATTATGTTAACATTTGAATGGCGGAAACAATATATTCACAAAACATACTTCATATGTGCAAGATGATTTACAGGAATGTCTCAACCTCTTCGCCATC
>JANRMT010057282.1:11353-25447 GCA_026402145.1 Polypterus bichir lapradei
ATATATATATATATATATATATATATATATATATATATATATACAGTGTTACCTTGAGATACGAGTGCCCCAACGTATGACTTTTTTGAGATACGAGCCGTCACTATTTCGATTTTTTGTCTAAAGTCACGAGCCAAAATTCGAAATACGAGCCATCTATTTAATGACACTTGCCTAACACCTGCCTTTATGGAAAAGAAACTGATCATGCAGCGGCGCTATTTAATGACAATTGCCTAACTCATTTCAGAAACATTCTAAAGGGGAGGACTAAACAAAACTTCATGGACAGGTTTCTATTGAAACGCCCTGCGAATGAAAGTGACGAAAGTGTGGCAAAAAAGAAAAAACTAGTGAAGAAGAAAATTAAGTTAAGCAAAAGTGAAGTGAAAGAAAAAAACATTACAATACGCTAATCGGCTTCGCCAATATCTGTTTATTTATTTAGATTCTCTTTCATGTATTAGGTTTTATTTTGTTTTTTATACAATATTTGTTCATTATAAATACATTTTTCTTATGTTGAAAACATTTAACAAAAAATTGGGGTTGGTTTTTGGGAGCTGGCACGAATTAATGTCATTTCAATTCATTTCAATGGGGAAAATTGATTTGAGATACGAGCATTTTGACTTACGAGCTCGGTCACTGAGCAAATTAAACTCGTATCTCAAGGTATCACTGTATATATATATACACACATGAAAACGTTCAAACAAACACAAAACTTATATATACTAAACAAACACGATTGACCTTTTATGTACAGTCTGCGGACAGCTGAGCCGCACACCTTGAAACTGATTGAGGAAGAAGATGCTTTTAGATCCTTGGACATGTACCTGAGGTTTATTTGTAGATTTGGGTCGTTTATGTGGACTAAATTTGGTGGGGCAGTCTACTCTTGGTCGATTGTTCCTGATCTTGAATTTTCTCCAAATGTGGATATTCCTCCGCTCATTGGAATTACTGACTTATCCATTTTCTTGGATGCCATTCCAGATTTGTTTCTGTTAACAGGTTTTCTCTTTAGACCTTTCGAAGATTTGAGAATCTAGGCATGATGTGTTACAACTTCAGTTCACTCCAAACTCGGCAAAGCTTTTCATTTTAATGGGTGATAGGGTTGTTTTATATTCCAGTCTGATCTGTTTTGTTTTTTGTTTGTTCATAATTAATACTTTCACTCCTGAAAAAGCTTGTCATTATTAGCATGATGTCATCGCGTCACATGTTTGCTTTCTCATGGGAGCTGTCATCATGCAGTTAGTAATGATGTTTGTTACTATTCTTGTAGTAGCTTCCTACGCACGGGGAGAAACTTGTAAAATTTAAGACCTTTAAAGAGAAGAATCTAATTGCGGAATAGCTTCAGCAAGTGAAAATCTAAACAGGAATATCAATTCTGGTCAATGTAGATGTGGTTTTCAACAGTGATACTAGTGTGAGTCTGGCTATTCTCTAGCCTTTTCTTTAAGGATCCTTATTAATATCTCAAAGAAATTCATGTTGGATTTTCTAAACCTGCTTATCCAGAGGCTGTGACTCTGAGGCTAGGGGGTCTGCATTGGTAATCGGAAGGTTGTCGGTTCAAGTCCTATAAACGCCAAAGTTACTCTTCTTCGTTGGGCCCTTGAGCAAAGCCCTTAACCTGAAATTGCTATGTCCTGGGTATGGCGTTAATCTGCATCCAGCCCTGCATGTAGGCCCTCCAACCTGCAGTGAAAACTTGGGGGTTGGTGGCAGGATTGGCACTCCAGCCATCATAAAAAAAAAAAACCTCCCGCTGTTCCATTCCATCTGAACTTGTGTGGTGCTGAGGTGTCACCTGTTGTCTGGATCCTGAGTTGGTTTGTCATGTGGTGGGTGTGGCAATGCGCTGTATCAGTGGGTGCTCCCAACCTCTCTCACTCTCTCTTATCTGGAGAAGAGTTATGGGGAAGCTGGAGCCTATCCCAGCAAGCATTGCGTGTGTCTCACACAAGAGCAAGTCAGGAGCATAGTTGAGATAAGGACACCAGTTGCTAATGGGCTTACTTCTTTCATCCGCAGCCCAGACAACACTACACACTGAATTGCAGCAGCAGGATATTTAAAGAACGGGATTCCAAGATGCCGGGTTCAAGGCTAAAGAACACATATCACCACTTAGCTCGGATAAGCCCGAGAGCAGGTGCAGAAAAACGTGTAGCATCCTCAGTAGTTTCTGGAAGTTTTCTCCAATTTTTTCTTTTTCATTAAATGGGGTGCCAGCTGGCCCCCATCATTTTATTTTCTCCCTCTTATTGATTCTTTTAATAGACGCAAGACAAGAACAATTACTGGATGGCAAGGCAGTCCATCATAGTATGAACACACACACACAAACACACACACATACAAACCCACAAAAAAGGCACATTTGCATCTAACCTGCATGTCTTTGGACTGCGGGAGGAAACAGGAGTACCAGGGGGAAACACACACAGACACGTGGAGTTGGATTTTCTGATATGAACTTAACAATGTAAATCTGGACCCTTCAAACCATTTTCTGACAACTTCATTATTTTTATGGGATTTGGTGAGCCTGATGCTAACTGCAATCAAATTAGCCCCAAATGTGTCGTGACTGTATTGTCCCGTGTGACTGCCTTTCGTTTGCTTGAATATTGTCAAAATGTAATCTACTGTAGTAGCTTTATTTATTAGGTAAGGTCACCACAACCCATGATTGCATTTAAAAGATGACCAGATGTCTAAATGCGTTCCAAGAAGCAGCAGTCTTTCTGGGGTTATGTGTGCTTTGTCACAGCATTGCATTTGCCCTGTAAGATCTGTAGACTAACATTTATCAGCATTTGAAACATATACTATAGAAAAGAAAATGACAGTAAAGATACAAAGAGACACCAGTCACAAATCTCCAGGTTTTGTAAAGTCACGTCCTTCACAGGGCTCTGCTTTACCATAGCTGCATTTTTGAATTGCATGAAAGAAAAGTGTTGCAAATTTCAAATAAAACAGTGGGATGCAAGGTGAAGCCTTTCCCAAAGTGTAATGCTTGTGGGTTATACTGCTCTAACCTTAATAATTACCACAGTGATGTCCCTTTGATCTTGTGAAGGACCCAGAGGCACTTTAGAGAAAGAGATATGCTCTTTTTGTCAGTTATAATAGAGCCTCGGCTTCCACATCTCATCCGCATCACGGGTCAGAAAGAGGTTAAGTGAGTTGTGCAGACTCTCGTAGAGGCTCGGCGGCGGGTGGTGTGAGGGTCTTCTCTTAGCAAAAGATAGGGTCTGATCAGCAAATCTTTTAGTCATTAATGAAGGACATCTCAACATGCCATTTTCCTAGGGGATAGCTTTTCATTTGATCAAGTCCAGCGGCAGAGAGAAGTGCATCCAGCTCAGAGTAACTGCTGTACGCTGCCTTTCATTTAGTATTATCCTCACTGTAGCGGACAGTCTGTTCTTGCCTTCCTTTCTTATTTGAAATTATCTTGCTTTTAGATTAGACTTGTCCAGAACACATTTTCTTGTAGCTGCTATCCCAAAATTAATTATCCCAATCCCGAGACGTTTGCCCCCTGACTTCATTTACCATTTGCTTGCTGTCCTATTGCAAAGAAGCTTATTTGTACTTCGATAGCGTTCCTGTCTCTAAGTGTTGCCATATTACTTTATCAAGGACGGGCATCCCTTAAATTAATTCTGATGACATATCACATATTGTGGATTTTGTTTTATGTCAAACATCAGCAGAATGGTTTGTGGCACAAGGCAAATTACTACTTCTTTAGCCTTATTTTTGCTATTATAGCTTAACAAATATTTTATTTAAAAAATTACATCATGTGTTAGCTCAAAGGTAATGTCCAAAAGCATAAATACATTCCTTCACAAAATACAACCATCAATAATATTAAATGTATAATTGTGATTATGTAAAAAATCTATATATATATAAAAGCCAAATACCACTGACTCACTCATCATGAAATCTTCCGAACCATGAGGACTTGGGACTTGAAATTTGGAATGTAGGTTACCCTTGGCCTATAGGTGCTCGCTAAGAAAGGGTTTTAAAAATTTCATGGTCCAAGCGTGAAATTTCTTATTGTTTTTTAGACCTATTTGTATGTCTGTCCACTTTTCACGAGAGAACTACTTAACGGATTTAGATCGGGTTTTTATCTATAATTTTCTTGAACATTCCATTGATCTGGCAACTTTCTTATCGCGCTAAGTATCATAGTTCGCTTGTGGTACCGATTTATTAGCAAGAATCCGGGAGAGACTCATCGGGCTGCGGGGACGGGGCCCTCCTCACTCACGCATCTGCCTCGGGGCGTAACCATAACTCCGCTTAGTTAGCGAACAAGAGAACTACTTAACGGATTTAGATCTCTATTTTTACTATCTGCTTGAACATTCTGGTTGACTTTGCGACTTCTCTCATTGCACTAACAATCATAGTTCCCTTGCAGGAGCAATATATTCACACTAATCCGCTAATCCAAAACAGAGGCTGCGGGCAGAGGGGTGGGGGAAGAGTGACGTCATGAGTAGGGAGCTGGGCCCTCTTCACTGTCCTGTTTCATGAATACGCAGGCGAAGCAGTGGGGAATGGCGAGTCACTAATAAATGGAAATCAAAGAACAAGGGAAGCTAAGAGAAGCTAGCTAAAGACTAAACAAAAAAAGAAAAAATAACTCCAAATGCTGAATAAGCAAGGAGAAAGGCACTTAATTAACTTAACCCAAAATGAAGACTGAAAAACACAGAAAAAGGTCCAAATCAGAAGATTACAACTACAAATCTGAATAATAAGCTGTAGCTCATGAATTGGAGGTCCCATCCCATAAGCTTCAGATGAAATTGCCAGCTAATAACAGTAATAGGGAATGAGAACTGAGATAAGTTGGCGGTGGAGCCAAGGACAAGGTCCATAGAAGAACGTGACATAATGAGGAGCACGCAAAAGTGCAAGTTGTTATGGGTACTTTAGTGATGCCAGAGGATTTTTGTGAGTTGGAAAACAGCCCAGGAGATAATGCATGCAAGACTGTAAGAAGACCTAGTCAGACAGGCAAGGATCTAAACACAACAGAACAACAACTGACCACTCACTGTCAACCACAGCCACGGGAGTTGGTGTGATTTCTACCGAACATGCAGAAGCTTATACAAGTGTGACTTGCACTTGATGACATGACGCATGCATTCACTTTTACATTTTTTCGACGCTTGCATGCACATTATTGTGGTACATGCATGTTGTACATTTAAACAACCAGCTACCATATCTTTGCCTGAGATAGCTTCCAGCCTGTCCCGCTCAGTTTGTGCCACAGCTGCACTCGATTACATGTCCATCTCAGACAAGATATGAACTGTCCTGGCCCACTTAGATGACGCCTCTGCAAGTTCATCAATAGAGTAAAACTGCTAGGGTGTCCTTGGGTTGTTTTTGACCCAAAGACCACACACAGCTAATATATATATATATATAAATATATATAGTGGCACACAGCTGGGAGTCCTGCCCAGCAGGAACGCCTGGAGGATAGAAGGTCCTGGAGAGAGACAGTACCTCCCCTGGGACACGAGGGGGCAGCCCCCCGGTTTGCATTGGAGCTTAGAGGCTCCTGTGGCTTCACAATGGCATCCCAAATGGCACCGTTAACTGGCAGGAGACCCCATTTAAAAAATAATTTTGTAGACAGCCCAGCACAGCAGGCGAAGGTGCGCACATGACGTGGCATGTACAGATGCACTGCAGCAAGTGGCTCAGTCTACAAGCCACCGAAGGTCCACGGAAGCACCACTTTCCCCGATGGGAAGGAAGACAGCCAGGTGCGGCCTGAAGACAGCGGGCAATCCGAAAAAGCCCATCATCAGCAAAAGGATCGGCATGCCTGAGGAAGTGGCCAGGCAAAGGATGCAACCTCCAGAAGACGGGATCCAGGAAGTAGGTACCAGACTCAGGGAGAGTTTGCCCTGGGAGTGGTGTTGCGCTGTTCCATGTGCCTACCTAGTAGGGGGAGACCATGCAGAGGTCTTTTGCTGGCCGAATGGTGTCGATTTCCAGGGATGACGATGGGACGAGGTCCAAGGAGGACCTCGGACTGCAGCTCCGCCAGCGTAATAGTGAAACAGGACAAACTTTAAAAATTAATTAAAAAATAAAAAAATTGTAATCATTTCTATTGAGAAAAATTTATATTGATAGCTTTCGTATCTGAGGGCCTCTTGATATATAATATTTTTGGTTTTGCTATCAGGGGCAAGAATGTAGCTGTGATCTCTTTGCCAAAAATGTAAAAAAAGATGACAAGGTATCTCTGGCCAAGGTAGGTATACTCCAACTTCAAATGTTTCCACTGTATCTGATCGTGTTCAGCCCCGACGGGAAAGTGTCCCCCGCGTAGGGAGAAGATCAATGGCTGTGATATCTCTGCCAATGAGCAGGTACCCTCTAAAATATACGTAGCTGTGATCTCTCTCACAAAAACGTCAGATGTTACTCTTTAACAGTTTCTAGATGGTAATGTCTGCTGAACAAACAGGTATCGCTAGCTAAGCAGAGGCAAGGTACACTCCAACACGTGGCAAGAGGTAGAGCGACTCAAACGGAGGCTGGCATGTGAGTGCGGATGGCCATGCCTGGCACCCTACTCTTGACCCTTCTAGGATCGTAGCAGGGCAAGTTCTTGCCTTGATGGTCTTTTGAGTCCCTTAGGTCTTAGCAAACATCAGAGCCATGAAAATGATCCTACCAGCTCTTCAATAGCTCTTTATTGTGCTTCAATCATGGCTTATTATATGTGTAACTGTCTAATTACAGTAAAAATTAATCATTTCAGTGGTCTGCTCCCTGTTAATAATGGAAAAGTGGCCTGGGATTATGGATTGCATTAAAATGCAATTACCTTTCTGGTTTAGGACTAAATAAATAGATGTACCAACAAGAAACGTCTTGCTAAGCTGTTAAAGTATTCACCATGACACATTCAAGACACTTGCGAAGTTTGCTCACTACTTAATAAAGATAGTTCCTTCTGTCGACAATTTCAGATGAATTGTATAACTATTCTTTCAGAGGCCCCTACAGTACAGTGTCAAATAGATTAAATTTATTATTAGAAAGGCGTAGTAGAGATTTAGATTGGATTTCTGGCATCTGGCGAGCATAACCAGAATAATCTAAAGTACAAGCAAATAAAATAAATTTCTGTGCAGCCATTTTTACCCCCTCCTCCCAGTTAGATTAGTAGCCATCAATCCAACAGTAAGTGTTGAGGGTTGGGATGTGGAGGGGAATTGTGGGTTGCAGAAATTTAATTTCACCTCTTTTCTTCTTTTCATTCCTAGTTTGTGAGATAAATGATGACAGAGAAAAGAATGACTACAGTGCACTATTACAGATATTGTGCCAGGAAGCTGAAGAGTGGGATATTTTGGGTTGGGGTAAAACCACCTTTGATAGAGAGTTAAGTTTTGAAAGGAAGATTAGTGTCTCTGACACAGAGGTTACTCGCCCTGGGAAATCCACTGTCGAGAAGGTACGGATAATAAGAGGTCCTGCACTGGCTGATTGCTCCATTCACGGTGAGATTTCCAATCCTTCCGCAGCTGGACTCTGGCCTGATTGATGGCTTTGAATATGATGGCTTAATAAATTTCATTGTCACTTTACTGGTACACGTGGGATCATTTGTATTCTGTGGGCCACACTGTTTATGGTACAATTGATTTGGGTTTGATTTGTGGGTGGATTATTCCTGCCTTGGAAGTGCATTAGAAAAGAGCAGGGCAGGAAGAAATCTTTAACTCTTTCCCACCCGTGTTTACACATTCTTACTATTTTTCCAGAAGGGAAAGACAATTGTAGAATATAAGAAAACGAAGGAATATTTAATTCCCAGAACTTAAATTCAAGCTCAAGCAGTTCCACCCTTCTTGTCAAAAAAAAAACCCAAAAAAACCCTACCCCTAACCCTAAGCCTTACCAGTGGGAAGGGGGTTTTAAACTGTTTATATATATTTAATTGTAGAGGGTGCATATACCTTTAAGTAAAACGTTATTTTGTGGAATTTGTGTACCAGTGCAGTTGTCTTTGGGCTTCTAGCCCCTACCCTAAACCTAACCCTAAACTTAAGGATGGGTCGCCACAACTAAGAGGTCACCCATGTCAGGTTACATTGGTTTTTTTGTATCTTCATGAAGAAAAATGATTTTTATGGTGTTTTGGGTGGATGTAAGAGAAGAATTTCATTAAGTGGACCTACATTTTCTACCCATATGTATTGCGTGTGCAGTCGACGGACATATGTATAGTATGTGCTGATGTATGATGTATAATCTTCTACTCTTGCATTAAAGACACAGAATATGTGCAGACCCCATATCCGTTCTCCTCACATATCTGATTTAGTTTTCTCCAAAGACTGAAACCCAATTTTAGTTTATGCAGTGAACCGCAAGACCCAAACCAGAGGTGACTTAAAGCCTTTCTTCTGTTTCTTTCTTTCTTGCAGATGATGTCGCCCCGTCATTTAAAACAGAACCAGGTCCTCCTCAGATTCATCTCGAAGGAAACCGCTTAGTACTGACCTGTCTGGCAGAGGGCAGCTGGCCCTTGGAGTTTAAGTGGATCTTGAATGACACCGAAATCACCACGTTCTCCCCGGAATACAAGTAATTTTCAACTTTCCCAAAAGATGTTGACCTTTGCTAGTTAAAATTTATGATGCTAACTTCAGCACTATTGCTTTAACCTGTTTGTATTCTTAGGAGGATCTGACACAGTAGTGATGCTTACCTGTACGAAACTATTAATACTTAAAATGGACAGCTATGTGGGCATCTCTGAAGGGATTCTGAATGAGATGTGTGTGTGAATGGCTTGAGGGATGCTGCAGGGCTCCCTAAGCAAGTCGTATTGCTTTGGTTGTAAATAATATTTGGATAGTTCAATTACATTAAAACATTATATGTGCTATTTTTAATTAAAGGCAAAGTAGCTGTTAAAAATTGGCCCATTAGTGGTACGCTTCTGTTAAAAAAAGATGCAAAAGATTTGCACAAGGGGTTCTGTCAACAGGAGACTAAGAACAATATCTGAATGAATCTTCACTTTTGATGCTTTGACTCTTTCCAGCTGTAATCTGCATGAAACACCTTTCTTTAATTGACATTTTCCATTTTAAATAATAAATGCCCTAAAGAGAGGGTAATACACATGTAACAGAGTGAAGCAAATTATAAAGCTTGATGGGTTGTGCAGCAGGGCAGTGGTTGGCACTTCTGTTTCATCAATCAATCTAGTGGCCGCTGCTTTTTTTAATATATATAAATGATTTAGATAGGAATATAAGTAACAAGCTGGTTAAGTTTGCAGATGATACCAAGATTGGTTGATTAGCAGATAATTTGGAATCCATTATATCATCACAGAAGGACGTGGATAGCATACAGAATTGGGCAGATTTGTGGCAGATGAAATTTAATGTCAGTTAATGTAAAGTATTACACATAGGAAGTAAAAATGTTAGGTTTTAATACACAATGGGCAGTCGGAAAATCAAGAGTACACCATATGAGAAGGATTTAGGAGTCATAGTGGACTCTGAGCTAGCAACTTTCCGACAGTGTTCAGAAGCCATTAAGAAGGCTAGTAGAATGTTAGGATAGATAGCACGATGTGTGGAGTACAAGTCCAAGGAGGTTCTGCTCAACCATTATAATGCACTGGTGAGGCCTCATCTTGAGTACTCTGTGCAGTTTTGGTCTCCAGGCTACAAAAAGGACATAGCAGCACTAGAAAAGGTCCAGAGAAGAGCGACTAGGCTGATTCCAGGGCTACAGGGGTTGAATTATGAAGAAAGATTAAAAGAGCTGAGCCTTTACAGTTAAAGCAAAAGAAGATTAAGAGGTGACATGATTGAAGTGTTTAAAATTATGAAGGGAATTAGTACAGTGGATCGAGATTGTTATTTTAAATTGAGTTCATCAAGAACACGGGGACACAGTTGGAAACTTGTTAAGAGTAAATTTCGCACAAACATTAGGAAGTTTTTCTTTACACAAAGACCTATAGACACTTAGAGTAAGCTACCAAGTAGTGTGGTAGACAGTAAGACGTTAGGGACTTTCAAAACTTGATTTGATGTTTTCTTGGAAGAAATAAGTGGATAGGACTGGCGAGCTTTGTTGGGCTGAATGGCCTGTTCTCGTCTAGAGTGTTCTAATGTTCTAATGTTCTAATGTTCTAGTTTCCACGGTTTGAATCCCTCGCTCAGTCACTATCTGTTTGGAGTTTTCATGTACTCCTCATGTCTGTGTGGAGTTTTCCTCCCACATCCTCAAAAAATATCACTTGGCCATTCCTAAAGGATCTGGACTGTGCATGTTTACATCAGTGGGACTGGTAATGAACTGGCACCCGGATCAGCGACGTTTCTTGTTTTAGGACCAGTGCTGCGAGAACTCAATTCAGCCTTGTGACTCTGAACTGAATTAGGCAAGTTTGAGTGTATGATATTAGTGTATTTATATATTTATATATTATTTACATGTCTTTATGCTCCACAGTGCAACATCAGTAATGCAAATCAGTAATGCAAATAACTCAATGTTCATTTATAGTCCACTTTCTTATTAGCACACAGGTGGCCAGGGCACAGTAAATCCTTCATTGTCACCCATCCATTTTGCTTAGTGCTGTGTAGCATTTTAGGTTTTCAGAACTTATTGTGGCAGCAGTGGGTGCAAGAAACGCCACTCACCCACTCACCCAGAGCTGTCGGGAGCTGCCACTTTAAAGAAGTGCCTGTCATATCTATCTATCTAATCTATCTATCTATCTGTTGATGATATAGTGCCTTTCTTATCTATCTATTTAGTTTCTTTCATATCTCTCCACCTCTATTGTACAGTGCATTTTGTATTTAGCTTTTCATATGTATCTAAAACTGTAAGTTTTTTCTGTCTATTTATATTGTATATACCACCTTTCATATCTGTCTGTACAGTGCTTCTGTAATCAATAATATATTTCACATCTATCTAAATTGTTCTAAGTGTCATATAGCACCTTTCATTTCTATTTATTTATCTAAACGGAGAGAAAATGGAGTGCCAGAACAACAACTAAAGGGGACATCAAGCGGATTCTGTTCTGCACAGTGAATGGACTGTGATTCTAGCCGAGGTCTCTGAGATTACAAGGCAGCAGTCCTAATGAGGGCATTACCATGCTCGTCAAATCATTTAATGCAATTAAAAAATAATTATGGAGAACACTGTAGACTTTGTATCATTTTATATCTGCATGTGTATGCAGAGTGCTGAAATATTACCAGTATTCTGGCAAGGCTATTGTTCACACTTATATTTGCATACGTATCTCAATGACCTGCCTTGTCAACAATCAGTCAAAAATAGTTGGCACTTTGATTAATGATTGTCTGACTATGAATCATATTACAAAATGAAAACTTTAGTTAAAGGTTTGGTGCTTATCTCCTTTAAAGAATATTTCCAAACATGGAAGAGCTGCTGATGTTGGCCTGTACTGTGTAAAACAAAGTGACGGGGTCACTCTACATCACTTTAAAGGACTGTCCCCAGAAGCCTCGCTTTTTACTAGTGAACATGTATGTCTCATTTGTATGCACACTATTTAAAGTAAGAATAGAGACAGAATATGAAATGCCCACAATCTGTGCCAACATGCCTGAGCTGGTGCCATGGCGCCCCTTTTTTCTGTAACTTGTTCTTACTAAAGTAATTCCATGCTTGTAATTCCTCTTTCCTTTCCTCCTGCTTTTTGCTTTCAGCTACACTTGTGCTGACCAAACGTCCAGGTAAAGTTTAACATTTGCCATCTGGGAGCCTCTTTATGGTCAGGTGGTTGTTTGTTTGGCTTTCACAGGCTGATGTTTGATTCTTGTTTATTAGTGATATAACACTAAACTCTCTGCTCTCACTGCTCTCTCCGACTGGTTACACTCTCACACTTGCATGGGCCCTCTCAGGAGTAAACACACACACACACACACACCCTTTCAGAGGCACCTTGTGAGCTGCCTCGATCTAAAGCTTCAGGACAGGCACTCGCCTTTTTTTTTCCACTTTGATGCTTTACGTCTGGATGCCTTGTCATGAGCTTGTTGGTTATGAGCTTTCATCAAGCTGAACTGAATACTTCCTATAGAATGTGATCCATTGAGAGTAACATTTTTTTCATAATTACATATACATATTTATATCATATAATCGTCGTAATAATAATCATGTACACCCAGTTCCATATATATATATTTTTTCCTCCTCATCTGTTTTTTCACTAGTTTTGCATCTGGCCAGGGTCAGTGTCACTACTGGTAGCATGAGGTGATACCTGGACCCTACAGAGGTTGCACAGGTAGTCCAACTTCTCCAGGATGGCTAATCAATACGTGCCATTGCCAGAAGGTTTGCTGTATCTCCCAGCACAGTCTCAAGGGCATGGAGGAGATTCCAGGAGACAGGCAATTACTCTAGGAGAGCTGGACAGTGCCGTAGAAAGTCCTTAACCCATTAACAGGACCGGTATCTGCTCATTTGGGCAAGGAGGAACAGGATGAGCACTGCCAGAGCCCTACAAAATGACCTCCAGCAGGCCACTGGTATGAATGTCTCTGATCATACAATCAGAAACAGACTTCATGAAGGTGGCCTGAGGGCCCAATATCCTCTAGTGGGTCCTGTGCTCACTGCCCAGCACCGTGGAGCTTGATTGAGATTTGCCATTGAATACCAGAATTGGCAGGTCCACCACTGGCACCCTGTGCTTTTCACAGATGACAGCAGGTCTGGAGAAGCCATGGAAGAACGTTATGCTGTCTGTAACATCGTTCAGCATGACCGGTTAGGTGGTGGGTCAGTGATGGTATGGGGATGCATATATATGGAGAGACACACAGACCTCTACAACGGCACCTTGACTGCCATTAGGTATTGGGGATGAAATCCTTGGACCCATTGTCAGATCTTATGCTGGTGCAGTGGGTCCTAAGTTCCTCCTGGTGCACGACAATGTCCGGCCTCTTATGGCGAGAGTATCCAGGCAGTCCTGACCTAAATCCAATAGAACACCTCTGGGACCTTATGTTTCGGTCCATCCGACACTGCCAAGTTGCACCTCAGACTGCCCAGGAGCTCAGTGATGCCCTGGTTCAGATCTGGGAGGAGATACCCCAGGACATCATCCGTTGTCTCATTAGGAGCATACCCTGATGTTATCAGGCATGCATACAAGCATGTGGGGGCCATACAAACTACTGTGTACGATTTGGAGTTGCTGCCAAGAAATTTCGGCAAAATGGATTAGCCTGCCACATCATTTTTTCACTTTGATTTTCACCCTCTGTACATTGATAATTTTCATTTACATTAAACGATGTGGCATCCGTTCGCTTCTAGCACATTACCCAGTCCATATCAGTAGAGATATCCAGCAGGATTTTATTTTTCCCATTGAGATCTGATGTGTTTTCAAAGTTGAGCAGTTTATGTGAGTATATATACAGGTATATATATATATATATATATATATATATATATATATATACTCAGCAAAAAAAGAAACGTCCTCTGACTTTCAACTGTTTTTACTTTCAGTAGACTTAATGTGTAAATATTTGTATGAACACTAAAAGAGTCAACACCATAAGACAAACTAAAAATGTTTCACAATGTGTCCCTGAATGAAGGGAGGCTCAAAATCAAAAGTACCAGTCAGTATCTGGTGTGGCCACCAGCTGCTTGAAGTACTGCAGTGCATCTCCTCCTCATGGACTGGACCAGATTTGTCAGTTCTTGCTGTGAGATGTTACCCCACTCTTCCACCAAGGCACCTGCAAGTTCCTGGACATTTCTGGGTGGAATGGCCCTAGCCCTCACCCTGCGATCCAACAGGTCCCAGACGTGCTCAATTCCTTCGACGATCAACACGAATCCGTCCATCACCCCTGGTGAGACAAAACCGTGACTCATCAGTGAAGAGCACTTTTTGCCACTCCTGTCTGGTCCAGCGAAGGTGGGTTTGTGCCCATAGGCGGC
>JANRMT010057284.1:0-12947 GCA_026402145.1 Polypterus bichir lapradei
ATATTTACACATTAAGTCTACTGAAAGTAAAAACAGTTGAAAGTCAGGGGATGTTTCTTTTTTTGCTGAGTGTGTATATATATATATATGTATATGTATGTATGTCTAAAATACAGTAAAACCCCACGGGGGATACATTCCAAGAAATCCCAGCGCTACACAAAACAGCATTAGACAATGTTATCTTAACACGTAAATAATGGGGATAGGTGAAACAGGGCAGAGAATAAAAAGGTTTATCCTTTTGTTTTTTTGTTTTATTTCGTCACATTTACTTTTTTATTACATTAATTATAGACATGTTTTATTGCTAATATCAATCATGAAAATCAAAACTATTTGAGTAAATACATAATTTATGTTTGTGATGAGAAAGGTTCTTCCTCATTTGACACTTTTTGTTTTTTTGTGAAGAAGTCATCTAACGTTGTTTGCCTTTTTCTCTGTCGTTTAGCAAGCAATTGTTGTCGACAGCAAGACATCGCATCATTTGAACTGCTAGCAAAATTTGGATCATTTTGTACAAACTAATCCATAATTTACGTAGTCTTGGCTAAACTTTTTTTTTTTTTTTAGAAAATCCATTAAAAGTTCATTTTGTTCCTCATTTTCAGAAACGCTAATTTGGTGTTCACCTGCATCTAATCGTCTGAGTACCTGCATTTTAGTTTCCAGTGAAATGCTTTTTCCTTTCACTTTCTTTCTTTGTAACCACTCATTTTATAACTAGAAAGGGATAATTGTTATTAATTACAGTAAAATAAAATGTGTTTATCTCCTTACACAATAACCTTGATGACCAGTTATAAACGAACAGTGACGCAGAAGGCTTACGTAATGTACTGTACTGCATTGATACCAGACGCGGCGTGAGACTGCATGCGAGTATCTAATCAAGTCATGAGATTGCGGCGAAAACCGACATTTTTGCTGAAAACCATGCTTTTATGTGACAACAAAGTGAATCAATGAAAAATTAGAAATAGAAAAAAAGCATAATACCGAAACAGCGTTAAGGCAGTGTTATGCGCGGGGTCTTTGTGTGTGTGTGTGTGTATGTATGTATGTATGTATGTATGTATGTATATATATATATATATATATATATATATATATATATATATATTTCACCTTAAACAATGTGGCTGTAGTTAGACTTGTATTCTTGTACATATGGTTCTATTCAAATAAGTACATGTATTATTTCCTACATATAACACATTAGACCAGGGGTGTCAAACTCCAGTCCTGGAGGGCCGCAGTGGCTGCAGGTTTTCATTCTAACCATCTTCTTAATTAGTGACCAGTTTTTGCTGCTAATTACTTCTTTTAATTAACTTGACTCAGGCCCTTTAGTTTCTTTTTCATTAATTAGCAGCCAAACAATAATGAGACACAAAACAAGCTGCCACATCACACAATATCTGAAAATAAAGAAGGGTGAAGGTCTCAGTAAGGCTGATCTCTCAACTCACCAAAACACTTTGACGATGTTCTTATGAAAAACAGAAAATCAACAGTTTTGGAAATGTCAGCTGAGAATGAGAGCAACAACAAGCCATGGAATTAAATAACGAGTTTAATTAACAGCAAGAATTGGCTTCTCATTAAGAAACTGGTTGGAGTTTGAAGCCCCAGTTTAGCTGGTCATCTGTTGGCTTGTTTCATGTCTCATTTCTGTTTGGCTGTCATTTAATGAGGAAACGAATCAATTCAGAAGAATCAATCTTTCTAACAGGGCTATTAAAATGTGAATTAGCAGTGAAAACAGGTCGCTGATTAGGAAAAAGGTTAGAATGAAAACCTGTAACCGCTGCGGCCCTCCAGGCCTGGAGTTCAACACCTGTGCATTAGACCAGAGTTGACAAATTGGATCCAGGAGGCCCTCAGAGGCTGCAGGCTTTCGTTCCAGCCACTTTCTTAATTAGTAACCAATTTCTGCCAGTTGTTTTGCCTTCATTTTAATGAATTTGATTTTTACAGTTAAAAACCTTTAATCATTTATTTTTCTGCCTTAATATGTTGATTGCTGAATATGAGTTAGTTCATAGTAGACAGTCTATAGACAGATGCCACCTACAAAGTATCTCGTAAACTGTCTTCATGGTTGTAGCACCAAATACAAGCACATTTGTGGGTTGCACATGTTACAGAAGGATAGAGACCGTATAAATTAAGAATGAAAAGAATGGCAAAATATTTAACTTTCAGTTTATTCTCCTTAGCCATATTGTACATAGCATTTATTTTTCACAAAATATAATTTATATATATACACTACTGGTGAAAAGGTTTAGAACACCTCATCTTTTCCAGTTTTTCTTCAAATTTAATCAGTTGAAATGCAATGAATGACCTAAAATTGTGAAAAGATTTAGATTTAAAGTTTAGGTTAGCAAAAACTAGGAATAAAAGGAAATTTCAGAATATTACAAAAGGACCTTGTTTTGAAATAAAGTTAAGACAAAAAGGGTGCTCCATTAGCTGAAGTGATTAGTTACTAATTAATAAATAGAATGAAATCTAGAATGAAAATGAAAGCCAGAATGAAATCTTGCAACTGTACTGGCCCTTCAGGATCTGAGTTTGGCAATGCTGCATTAAACCTCAAACAGAAAAATGCATTACAGTAAGAACCTATTGTCCCTGCAATGGCTACAACCACTCCCAACCTGACTTCACCACTCCATCTTCTGTCAGGGTATAGGATATTGAGTGGCTTAGTGTTTAAACCAAAGGAGAGGGAACACTAACATGACTGTTGTCCTATATTAATGAATGGGAAGTTCAGGAGAGAAAGAAAAAAAAATACAAACCAAACAAACACACACCATCAAGGGACAGCAGACATCCATGTAATTTAGTCCTCGATGACCTTAATGGATGCTCTGTTTAGCCAAGGCACATTGTAAAAAGTAATTCTCTGTTATGGGCTTTGGACTTTTCCAGTTTGAATTGAAAAATATAGCTTTACAGAAACTTTGCTTAGATAGGAAAGTTGTTTTTTTTTTTTTCTTTTGTGAGGTAAGAAACTGCAACAACAAGGGAGTAACCTTCTGAGATACCTTTTGGAATATTTGTGGAAAGTGAGTAACAATGCATAGAGGAAAGTGACCCAGGAACACACAGGGAACATAACTTGTCAGGATGGATCGGGTTAAAGGCCCATCCAGTGGTGGTTATGGGAATGAATAAATGAACTTCAAGTAGGTGCGCCTGACATTATTAAAAATGTCAAGTGAAGATGATGGGAAAGATTTTGATTATATTTTCTTACACAGACATATAGACAATTCTTAGCAGGTGGAAAAGAGCAGAAGAAAGTTTTTTGTGTTTAAGATTGAATTTTGTTTTTGCAGGTGATGCGGTCATTCCTGTCTACCTCTAAATACATCAACATGCTTCCGCTCTTCATTGGGCATAACGTCTTGCTGGTGAGCAGAGAGCCTAAAACAAAAGAAATGCTAAAAGTAGTGAAGAACACTCCACAAATATCTTTGCTTGGTGAGTGTGGCTGGTGACTTTACATTTGACATTATAGAAGAGAAATCAATTTGTTTGCCATTTGAAAGAGCTGGAATGTCTTTTTTGGTGCATATTTAGAGATGTACTTTCCTGGGGAATGTTTGCTTTGATTTCCAGTGAAAATGTAAAAGTGTTGGATTATCACTGAGCAACTGCAGTCACCTTATGGATTCGGATAAATGGTTCTGCTCTGCTCTGCATGGTTCATTTCTCTTGTTTTCCATACTGTTTGCATGTTGTTATGTCAACCTGTGAAAACCGAGATTCATGGAAAGTGTGGTATCTTCTGTCCTCCACTTATGCAAACTTCTGTCCAATAAAAATGTGTATATTGCTGACTAACCTGAGGAAAGATCTAGCCTCAATTGAACTGAAAATTTCATAATTACTTTATCCTGCTCCTTTAAAGCTTCCTTTTTTTCTATATTTTTACTGAGTATTTTTTTTTTTTTTTTTAACTTGCAGGTGCCTGCATTGAAGACACCATTCTAAGTCACAAAGGTGTTCATGACTATTCCAGATTACCATCTGCAGCTGTAATCCAGGGGCAGGTGGTGGGTGGCCTGACCCAGATGACATCACAAACCCGGGACTTAATTAGACACAACCCTCTATATCTTTCTATGCTGCTGAAACGCTATGTCGATCAGCCAAAGAGTGGAAAAGAAGGCGTAGAAGGTGCAGAAGAGAAAGAGAAGACCCAAACTGAGCCCAGCTAGGGCTCAGGACTGAAGCAATTTGTTCTATTGCACTTGACCTCTGAGGGGTCATGCTCCATGCACAATTGTTTTTTATTCTACTTACTTTCAGTTGTGCGGACTTCCTACAATGCTGTTGGAAATTTGTATTCTGATTAGTAAAAGTATGTATTATTTTTGTAATTTTAATTGGCTGTGATTATCATACTAAAGATATTGATCAGTGCTGTGCTTTGGTTATTATTTGAATAAAGTAAAATCACTCTTTTCCTCGAAAGGGATTTAAATACATGCCTTTTCAGGTACAGCTCATCGTAAAAGATATCCGTTCAGGCTGTGGGATCAAATTTTCTTTCTACAGTGTTCAGTATTTGCATCTCATTTAAGTGACTGTGCAGAGATAGTCTGACTCATTTAGAAATGCAGGCTTACAAACTCAGTGACCTCCTTTCTTTGACTCGGTGCTAATTTGTGCAGTGCTCCGTGCAAGGACTGGTATTTCATACAGGCTTGTGGGGCACAAAACTAGAGAAAAATGGAAGGGTAACATGTTCAACATGGAATAGCCAAAACTTTGTCTTAAAAAAAAAATACCATTAGAGGAAATGTATATTCATGTTCTCCATATTAGTATTTCCATACAATTCTGGAAACATGGTGATTGATTTCAGAATAATACTGCCGTGTTTTGTTTTTGGTAGTCATGTCCCAATTAAATGCTATTTGGATCAATTGGTGACTCTAAAGTGGCCTAGAGTGACTTTGAGCATGTTTCTCAATTGTGGGCATCTTATCCAGGTTTGTTTCATGGCTCCCAACCCCAGTGTTGTCAAAGTTTGCTATGCCCCACCTCCCTAATCCTGAATTGGACTGATCATTGGGACATTGCTCTCTACTGCAAACAGGGCCACCAAACATTATCAGAGACCACACTTGCCCCCTTAATTGTCTATTTATTCTGACAAGTGCTACCAAAGTATATGGTGCAGAACTGCCAGGTTTCATTAAAGGTTTGTCCCACAAGCCATTAGATTCTTAAACTCTGATCAGTCTGTTGTCACAGTTCAATATGTAATTTATCTGTTCAATATTCAAGTTCAATGTATGTGGTGAATTCTGGTGTATTGTAGGGTGTATGCATTTAAGCCTACACGTTGGCAATTCTCTGTTATTTTTGTTAGCTATAATTGGTCTGGGTGGCGTAATCTTATTCTGTCTGCTGTGCACTGCTTACGAATGACAACTGAAGTGAACTTTAGATATGAGTATCCTCTCAACAGGTGGCATCACAGTGCCCGTGTCTCACCATGGTGGATTCAGCGTGGCGTTTGAATGTTTTAGAGGCGCAGGTCTGAGGGTTAATTTGATCGCCTGCTTTAAAATGTGCTGAATCTGATTCAGTTAAGAGTGGACTCATCCTGCGCTTTGTGAATTGAGGTTGCATCGCCACTCCTCCAAGATGGGTGGCACTGTGATTCCTTGTAGCGAGGAGGCGGGGAGAGAGCAGGGGAAGGCGGGCTTTGGCATTCGTGACGGTGACGTCGTCAATGTGCCAGCTGGACGCGCTCAATCCAGGAAACGGCTGCAAACAAACCAGAGAGTTGGCGACCGCCAAGCAGGTAAAGGGATATCGGGCTTTGAGACGTTGGCGTACTGAGCCTCGGGACGGCGGCCGGCTTAGTGACCGGTACATAGTGGCCAGACAGTAGCCAGTAAAGCGTGCCGCGAAGAAACGTTGGTTCAACTGAGAAGGTAGAGCGGAGCGGAAAGGTTCGCAAGCATTCAAATGTATACAGTGAATTTTAAAGGAGAAATAAATTAAAGGGTATCTAATAGTGGGAAACCGTGCTAAACTGTTGTGCACTACGTCCGTCCCGGAGGCAGCGGTCTGGCGCGCGCGCTTTGCTCTCCTCTCCTCTCCAGATGTCAAGTGGTGTGTCCTGTGATCGTTTTGCGCCGGTGTGCACGATTCTGGTTATAAAAAAAAAAAAAAAGTGTGTAGTTTGGTGAATCGGCTCAACATCGTGTGGGAGGAAGGAGCTCCCGAATGGGTTTATCATTTTGAAAAAATCGATGTAAAACCTTGGAGCAATCGGACGTTATCCAGTTTCTGAAATGAGTTGTAGGCTCTTGTGCTGCATGGCGGGCAGACTATGTTGCTGTCAATGACTGTCAGCATGGGTGTGATTCTTGATAGACGTTTTGTGCATCTGAATGTCGGTCGTGCTTGGCAGATGGCGTTTGTGTTTGAACGAGTTAAAAGGCTGGCACGGGATAGCTGCACGAGCGTCAGGATTGGGAGCGGGTGTGCAAACCCGGCACTAGCTGTGAAACAGATCCTTGATTGCTGTGTAAAGTTCCTGGTGATGGTATATTCTGTGAATGAAGGTGTAAAATAAATAAATGAATAAAGTCTGATGATCAGTCTATGTTTTGCGTGCTCCTTGTGACTTTAGTTTTGCGTTCGTGTCTTCATTTATTTAGTTTAGAATTTGCTCCACAGAAGTTATGTGTTTTTCAGGTTAGAGAGACTGTGTGTTAAAATAAATATTTGTGTGCCTTGTTCTTTATTATTATTGTTATTGCATATTTGGTTGACACCCTTATCCAAGGCAGCTTATGAGTATTCACAATCCAGATTCGCATACTGTAAGCATGCATCTTCTACAGTTTAAGCACAGGTAGGTAAAAGCACTTGCTCAGGGTCACACGTTGGGACTGAACCAGCAAGCTAGTAGTGTTAATGTCCTGCACCTTAGCCACTATATTACACTGCTTTTGTTGTTTCTGATGGTGGATACCCAATGCATTGTATGTGTTACTCTCAAGCTTGGTGATAAATGAAGGACTGGCAGGGGCGGATCTAGAAAATTATTCATGGGGTGGCATTAAAATTATGAGGGGTGGCAACACTGAAGCAAGCATCCTTGCATGGTTTTTGTGGATTCAAGGAATGCTATTCTTTATTCGGTGTATACACTGGGGTGCTGGGGTGGCAAATGGGGTGGCAAGGCTTTTTCTCAGGGTGGCAATTGCCACCCCGTGCCACCCCGGTAGATCCGCCCCTGAGACTGGCCATTATAGTTCATTTGGCTTGTGTTTCTTGACGGTGGGTTTGAATAAGAAAAGTTTTTGCGCCTCATGCTTTCAGTGAATAGTGGCCAAGGCTTTTCACTTTGAACTTCAAACCCTGGGGTAGTGGGTTCAAATCCCACTATGGGCGCTATGTGACCGTGAGGAGATCACTTCAGCTGTATGTGCTCCAATTGGAAAAACAAAAGAAAGGCCAAATGTTGTAAGTCACCTTGGAGGAAGGTGTCGGCCAAATAATAAGTGAGCACAATAATGAAGCTTCTTTTTATAATTATACTTGTGAAATACTTTAGCGTGTTTTTAAGTCTCAGTTTTGCATGATAGAATTTTCGCCAAGGGTAAGAGACTGGCGAGTTGAACCTTTTTGTTGATTCCAGTGACAGTGTTTTGTGTTTTCGATGGCACACATGTTGTAGTCCTGATGATTCCCATGAAATGCATTGTATACTTGTGAAGGTCATTCTTGGTAGTTTGTTGAGTGTGTGAAGGACTACCAGATTACATGCAGACTTATCTGTGTGCTTGAGCATAAGAAAAGAGGCGTACGCCTTGTGTTTTTAGTGACGTACATTTTAGTTTGCCCCTGAAATGTATTTTTCCAACTAAAATGATGCTGGGTCTGTTTTGCATGTGTGAAAGCTTGGCAAGTATTTATTTGTTTGCAATGACTGTACCAGTATAAAAAAAAAAATACTGTATATATGGTGTGGCTTGCGTTATAAGTGACCCAGAAATTGTTTTCCTGGTTGTGCCTGTTCAATGTGTTACAAGTTTCTGACTGAGTCTCATTGTAGTCGTTCACTTGCTGGTTGTATGAAGTTCTGTATATTCTCTCTGTTTGTATGTATATGAATGAAAAGCTCTGTTTGTCTTTTATTGTAGGTATCAGAAAGGGAGTTTCGGTATCTGGTACAGTTTACTTATGTAAGAACAATTGAAAGACCTACATGTTTCTGGCTGTGTAGGTGTGAAATGTTTTATGTGAGTCTGAACATATGTTACTGCTGGGTGAATGTATACGGAGCTACTCATCAGGCTGAATGCATTGATTGATTGTATGTCAACTGACATGTTTTGTGAATATGTTGAAGATAATGTTTGTGTTCTTGTGTGTCACACAAGTTAAATGTACTGTTTGTTTGTTTCCTGAGTATCCTAGGCAAGCATACTATGCTAAGGTATGTCATCTGTTAATCTTTAGTGACTCACTTGTGCTATATATGTGTGTATATGTGTATGTATACTATGTATATACATTGGCATGCAGAAGGTTGGGCATCCTTGCTTAAAATGTCTTGCTACCAAGAATAGTTAAGTGAGCAGAAGATGAACTGATCACCAAAAGGCATAAAGTTAAATATGATACATTTATTTTCAGCATTTTACGCAAGATTAGTGTGTTGTTTTTGTTCTGTACAACTGTACATTAAAATAAGGAAAAGGTCACCCTGCAAAAGCTTGGGCACCCCAAGATATGTGAGGTCTCAGATAACTTTTACAAGGGTCTCGGAGCTTCACGGTCATCATTAGGAAACCTTAGGTGATGCAAATTGCAAAATTGTATACATTCTCGGGCTCTTCAAACCTTGTCCCAACAATCAGCAGCCATGGGCTCCCCTGAGTAGCTGCCTAGCACTCTGGGAACAAAAAAGAACTGATTCTCACAAAGCAGGAGAAGGCTACAAGAAGATAGCAAAATGTTTTCAGGTAACTGTTTTCTCAGTTGGTGGTGTTATTAATTAATGGCAGTTAACAGAAACGGTAGAGGTGAAGTTGAGGTCCTGAAGACCAAGAAAACTTTCTGAAAGATCTACTCATTGGCATGCTAGAAAGTCAAATGAAAAAAACATGTTTGACTGCAAAAGACATTCAGGAAGATTTATCAGACTCTGGAGTGGTGGTCCAGTGTTCTACTGTTCAGTGACACCTGAATAAATATGACCTACATGGTAGAGTCAGCAGAAGTAAAACATTCCTATGTCCTAGACACAAAATACAGCGTGTGAAGTTTGCAAATGAACGTCTAAACCAGCCCGTGGACGGATGAAGTCAAAATAGAACTTTTTGCAAAGGTATGTTTGGAGAAAAAAAGGGGGCAGAATTCCAGGAAAAGAACACGTCTCCCAACTATTAAGCATGGGGGTGGATTGATCTGGCTTTGGGCATGTGTTGCAGCCAGTGGCACTGGGAACATGTCATTGATAGAGGGAAGAATGGATGCAAATAAATACCAGAAAATTCTGGAAACAACCATCACACCATTCGGAAAAAAGTTCAAGTTAAAAAGAGGATGGGTCCTACAAGAAGATAATGATCTGAAACACACAGCAAAATCTACAATGGAATATCTCAAGAGGTTCAAGCTGTTGGCTTTGCCATGGCCCTCACCGTCCCCCAACCTAAGCATCATTAAAAATCTGTGGATAGATCTCAAAAAGAGCAGTGCATGCAAGACACCCCAAGAATCTTGCAGAGTTAGAAGACTTTTGCAAGGACAAATGGGTAAAAATAGCCCAAGTAAGAATTGAACGGTTCTTTGCTGGCTTCCAAAAGCATTTACAAACTTTGATACGTGCCAAAGGGGATGTTACTAAGCACTTATCATGTTGGTGCTCAAACTTTTGCTTCGGGCCTTTTTTCATTTTTTTTGCCATTTTGTACCTGTGAATGATCGAAATAAAAAATGCAAACTTGTTTAAAATATTAAAAAAATGTGTCATCTTTCACTTTATGCATTTTGGTGATCAGTTCATTTTCAACTCACTTGACTATTCACAGTAACAGACATTTTAAGCATGTTACTGTATGTGTGTGTATATCTGTTTATTATATAAAAAAATCCTTCAGTGAGACAAAACTTTTTGGAAGAGAGATTTTTTCAGGTCACGCCCTCCTCTCAAACAGTTTCAAACAAGACCACAGTCCCTTCACCCCTCATTTGTGTGAACGCTTTTGTCAGACACACTTCCTGCGCTCTCAGCTCTTATAAATTTGAATGTTTTCCTCACTTTAAGTTTCCAATTAAAGAAGATGTATTATGTCCAAATCTTGTTGAAGAATTTCATCATGAACGGTTATCAGCAGAAAAAAATGAGTACGTGGGCAATCCTAGCACTGAGAAATGAGGAAGTCAAACGAATTAACACCAAAAATGTCGATCGGTTACACAGCAGATTGGTTAAATGCGTATCAATAGCCTATACTGAAACAGCTGGTGGTGATTATGCGGAATATGAAAACACCAACTTAAAATTTTACGAAGAATATCTACAGCCGTTAACACCGTCGGGTCTTCCACCACACATTTACTGTAGAAAGAAGGACGTATCCAAGAAAGGTAATGTACTATATCTTCCGCAGATAGCGTTAGACAACAAAGGAGATCTTGAAATGCCATTCGTATTAAAATAACAGTTTCCAGTTAGAATAGCTTTTGCAAAGACAATTAACAAATCTCAGAGCCAAACATTTGAAAAAGTCCGTTTATTTAATAGAGAGAAAAAAAACAAAATTCAATCATGTGCAGTTGTAGGTTGCATTGATGCATATGTAACAATTCCAATGAAAATAAAAATCTGTTTAAATTGTACATCCGTATCCCCATATGCAAGTGGCAGAACCGCAAAGAGGCTAGTGTGTAGCACAGGCACGGGGGTTGGCGAGCGAAGCGAGCAGGGGGCAGAGCCCCCTAATTTATATATACACGGGAACGTGCTCACAATCCAAAGCACTCGTATGTCAAAGCGAATTTCCCCCATAAGAAATCATGGAAACTCAGATGATTCGTTCCACAACCCAAAACTATTCATATAAAAATGATTAATACAAAATATAAAGTAAAAATACATAAAACAAATTAACCTGCACTTTACCTTTGAAAAGAATCACGGCTGGTGTGAGTGAGTTTCTAAACTCTTGTGGGATTCCACCCAACGGGACGACGTGTGGAAGAGCGTCCCGAAGCAATCATAGGCTCCCAGCGCTGTAGCAGTTCGCCGTAAAAGCGAATCCGAAAAGATCGCGGACATGCTATAAGTGCCTGCCGTTGATGGGTCATACAAGGAACATTATAAATCTGAAACATTTTCAAATTTGGAGTCCATTGAACTCATCACAAATTTGTTACCATTTATTCAATGGTATTTAGGACGTCTGTTATGGATCTAAATAAATAAAAGTTCTTTCTACAGCCTCCATGTGGATGGTTCTTTTGGGAACCAGCTATGCTCCCCCTATGGCATTCCTTTAAATAACCACTTTTGCACGTCTATTTCTGAGAGTGTTTAGTGGTTTGTGTTTGTTCAGTGTGAGCATTCACAGGTTACGTACCTCTGAAGATCACACAATGAGTCAGTGGTGAGGACTTAACTGCTATTTATGTGTTTAACAGCACAACAGCTAAGCCACACTAACAATAAAGTCAAATTTTACTTAAACGTACTGGTTTAAGCAGACTGTGGAAATGTAAAGATGGATATTTTCATTTTTTTACACTGAAACATACTGAAGTTTGCACATTGTTATCTTTCATATGTGAATTCTCATAGTTCTGTGGTTTTTCTACCACACCCAAACACGTGCTTGTAATTTTGATGGGCAACTCTAAATTGGCCGTGTATGAGTGAGAGTAAGTAGATGTGTGTATGTGGGTGCCTTGTGATGCTCCAGTGCAATATCTTGGATTTATTCCAGCCCTGTATGGATGCTGTTTTGATAGGCATAGGCACCCGTTAAACTTGTACAGGGATAACAATGCTTGGCAAATCAATGCGTAAATGCTGAGTAATACATTTCCAAATTCTTTAGATTAACTGTACAATTGCCACTATATGAGTTACTGAAGGTCAGCAGTAAATATATTTTTATTATTTACAAGTTTTCTCTCACAGTCCAAATATTCGCAGTTAAATAAATATACTATGCTAAATATACAGTATATGTGTGTGTGTGTGTGTGTTGTGGGCATACCCTGTAATGGACTGACGCTCTGTCTAGATATTGTTCCTGGCATGCACTTTATGATTATTGGAATAGGCTACAGCTGCCCTACGACCCTGTCCCTAACAACCGAGTTAAGAAAATGAGTGGATAGATTTTTTAGCAGAAAAGTTGATCTGAAACTACTTTTGAAATTCAAATTCACCGTACAGTACAATTAGTTTTGGTATTTATTGTGTATAAGCATTGACAGGTCAAGTGATTCACCGAGGAAGCTGTGTGGTTTGTAGTCCATTTCCATGGCCAGAAGGTCATGCAGCCCAAACATTATTCAGTTCAGAACACAGTTAGGAAGAGGTATCATCAGCTTGGATGTGAAGTAAGAATCAATGTAGCTTTGTGGATGGGCTTTGATCATTACAAGTCTAAAAGAGTGTTTTGAAAAGAAAATCCTTCAAAGCTATTTGGTATAGTTTAATCTCTAACCGTTTGTTGAAATACTTGAATACTTAAGTGTATTTCAGATTTAATGTATGTTTCTTGAAGCTAAACTCAGCAAAAAAAGAAACGTCCCTTTTTCAGGACTGTGTATTTCAACAATAATGTTTTAAAAATCCAAATAACTTTACAGATCTTCATTGTAAACTGTTTAAACAATGTTTTCCATGCATGTTCAATTAACCATAATCAATT
>JANRMT010057290.1:0-22316 GCA_026402145.1 Polypterus bichir lapradei
TTATATATTTTAAGCCCTTATAAACTCTCCCACACTGTTAACATTATTATTTCATCATTATTATTTTATACACCTGTTACACAAAGTTGGGGGAATATTGTACTACCCTGAAAATCTCACATGGTCCAAGGTGATTAAGATAAAAATGAACCGAGGTTTCTAGATTCTAAGGCAGCAACTCTAGTCACTGTGCTGTTATAATGTCCAATGTTAAATGTAATAAAATGAAGTACACATATAAAATTAACGCTTTAAAACTAGCCTTAAGAATGCATTCAAAACAAGAATGTTGTTTCCTGTTGTTCTTTATTTCGCTTTATACCATTTCCTCTATTAGGAATTTATTATATTTCACATCCCCTTGTGGTCAGAGAGCAGAGTCAGCCATTGAACAGTACAATTGCACTTTGAAGGCCTTGCTCAAGTGCCAGCACTGACACAACACTAAGGGGGCACCAGAAGCAGATGTGCGCGGTCCTGTTCCTCACAACAAGCTCTCTCCAAAGTGAAGAGGAAACCCCACCCACATCAGCCCCTAGCCACACCTCCAGGGAACAAACCAATCACATCATCCAATTACCTGCAAAAAGAGAAGGTGAGAGGACATGAGAGCTCAGAACTTCACATCTACTGCTGCCTGTTTGTTCAACCAAACTTGCACTAGCAGGCGACAGATTTGTTCAAAAATATCTAATAAACAGGACATGGGCAGCATCCAGTTTTGTCTTAATTGATTTATTTGTTTAGTTATCATTTTAATTTTTACAGTATGTTTTAGTATTCACAGAAGGAAGGATGAGGCAAACACAGGAATCAGAACATTAATTGATTATTGATACAGAATATGGAACTGAACCGTTTAATCAGCCAAACAAAGCAATAAGAAAAAGTAAAAGAGAAACCTGGGCGGCTGCATTTACCGGAATTGTTTAGCTTTGCATAGACAAAGTGGGGCAGAAACATCACTGAAAAGGGGGGCCTCAGGTCAAATAAATAACATTTGGGTAATAATGTAAAAAGCGTTTAACATAAGTTGAGGAGAACTGAGCCTCTTTAGTCTTAAAAGGAACAGAAACCCTTTTGACTATGACAACTGTGCCGGTGTAATTCTCTAGCAGTTTGGTTAAAGGTAGCAGCCTAAGAATTTCCAGATCTCGACTTGTTACAATTTTGAAGAGACTTGGGCACGACTTTATCCCTTGCATGGCACTCAGTGGTTTTATTCTTACAAAATTCTTTCTTTAAATTCTTCTTTTCATTTACTGCGCTTTTCTATTCACCAGAACAGAGACATCCAAATTGCTCCTCCATGCAGAGCAGAGAGGCCATTTTAAAAATAATGGTTTGGTTTCACAAGTAGAAAATATTCAGATGGCTTCAGTCCACAGTTGTGATGTCAGAAACCACAATGTGTTACGTCTGTCAAACAAAACAGAGAAACACACAGTCAGTAGGTGTGACCGAGAGAAGAAAGTGTAGGGGCAGGGACATGGCAGTGGACTGAAAACTGTAACGTAACAGTTGATTTCAATTGTAAAGCTCTGAGTTATCCATACATTTAAATGCTGCAGTCTTTACATTGTAATGCATATGTAGTGCATCCTGGACTTTCTCCAGGGCTCCATTGAGGTATATAATTACCTGCCAAGACAACAGAGGGCTCTATCGCTAATGATCTTTTTCTCATTTTCTCCCAGCAGCAACGAGAAGCTTCCCAGGGAAATTTCCTAGCCCCGCCCCTTCCAGTTTGGTGACTATATGGACCCCAAGTCGTCAGATGGCGGTATCATTTGGCTGATGCACCACCTGTGATATGGAGCTCCTGAAAACATTAACTCTTGCAAATTTTCCCTTCGTCTTTTGGTCCACTAGCCTGGGAAATGCGGCCAAGACAGGAATAAATAAATTTATTAAAATACATTTATTTTCCCTATGTATTAAACCGGACAAAACAAGTTGGCACCCCAAATATTAATGAAGCTGTCTGTTATTTCCACAGCATATAAACCAGGAGTGCCTACTGAGATTCAGAGTTTTGGGAGGAATGTTTTGAAGGAATGAAAATAGAAGAATGGTTTTGCTTTTTAGTAAAATGTTTAGAGAAGTAATAAATGATCATACCATCACAAGTAAAAAAAGATTACAATTCCAGAAAAACAACACTTTTAAAATTGGTGGAGTCAGCCTGATGAGCTGTAAGGCTGAAGTAGACTTACCCTGCTTGTTTACTGTTCATTTTCAAATATTATTGTAGACATCATCATTGTTAGATGTTGTACAATCTTCTGGGGAATAAAAGACAAAAGTTAAGTTCACCAAAGAGCATACACTTTTATGTTAAGAATTCATATTTGGAAAACTGCTGGGTTAAAAAACCCAGTATTCTACTAAAATTTGCTCAGACTCCCACTCCAGAGTGAACCAGCATTTCCCAGATTGATGCCATTAACACTTGAAACTGTCCTCCCAGGTAAAGATAAGGAAATTGAGAAAGGTCTTTGGCCAACGACTACAGGGAGATTCACTCGAAAGAGGCCCCAAAAATTCTGTTGTAACTCCCATTACGATGAAGCAATCTGAACCAAAAACATCCGCTCTATACCTTGACATATGTGTAATCGATTGCTTTACATGCAATGCTGGAAGTGGTTTCCGTTTTCAGCCGGACACATTTCAATACGGCACTCCATGTTCCTGAACGTATCAGCAAGCGTCTCGGGGGGAAATAGCAGAAATTTCATGTTGGATGTTTTCCTTCAAATCTTCCACAGTGCAAGGCTTGTTCCGATATACTTTTCATTTGAACAGACCCCAAAGGAAGAAATTTGGTGGTGTCAGGTGTCAAAGCCCCTTTGAAATGACCCTGTTGCTGAAGAAGGACTCAATTTCTGCCATGCTCTTTGCCGATGCGTGACACATTGCTGCATCTTGTTGGAAGTAACCTTCCATTAACTCATGATCATCCAGTTGATTCTGACATCACTTAAACGAATTGGTGACCCAATAGGTCCGCACCAAGAAGACGCGCTGTTGAATACTGTACACTACCATCCTGATAAGAAATCGAGTGACAGAGTGAAGGGTTACGGGTGGTATATACCCAGAAGTTGCAAACAGAGGTTAAACGTCGCAATGGTTGTCCGGTATCTACCTCATCGCTCTGACACAGGGGCATCCTGGCTTGTTTGAAGCTCCATATACCGAGGAGCACATTGCACATTGTTTCGTTCAGATTGCTTCATCCTAGTGAGAGTTATTACAGAATATTCAGGGCCTCTTTCGAGTGAATCTCCCTCTACATTGTTTTGTTTTTAAACACAACTGAAAAGGCCTTAATCTCATCATGGAGAAGAAATGAGGATGCAATTGGGTTAGGCTTTCATTTGTAATTTGCAAACATCCATGTTATTCCACATTCTAAGTGCATCACAAGTGCTGCTGTATTCAATTTTCAACTTATTCATCCCTAAATTGACTTTAGCAACTTAATCTTTGTCCTTATAATCCAGTCGACTTTTGATTCTTATCAAAAGTAAATTATATTACATTTTTCTACCTTCTCCATCGAATGCTTCCATCTGGACAGTCCCACTGCCGGGGGTGTTCACACACATTTCCTTCTGTTTTTTTCTACAAGAAACATACATTTTAAAAAGTATTGGAGTCAAACTACATATACAGTACAGACAAGGACAGAGAAGGGTCAAAATTCTCTTCTGCTTTGTAAGCTGAAGTTGGACATAACACTTTTATCTTTTTATACCATCTGAATTTTTGCTGATGGAATGCTATATAAACCAACCAGTGACCACAATTTAGAGTTGATAGAGAAGAGGAGTTGTGTTTGTCTGAGCCTCGAAAGTACAAATGAAAGGAAAACAAGACAAACTGCAGGCAAACAGGAGCCAGCAGATAGCGTGATGTGACTGCAAGTAAATGAGCAAAGTGAGATTTTATTTGGGAATTCTGTGTGATGAAAAAAGTTGCCAGCACCTTTACCTTGGATATGATGAAATCGATAAAACTGTTATCAACTGTAGTATTTACATGTAGGAAGTTGCTACGTAACAATAAGATGTGGTGCTAACGACTTTAAATCTATCTACGTATCTCGAGACCTTTTCCATCTGTAAAGATGTGGGGTGTGTTAAGGGTTACACTATTCACCTGTAGCTTGATTGGTGCAAACTTGTTTGTTTGTTTAAAGCTTTGTTGATCATACATATGATAATTTAAATGATATTTGATTCTTTACTGGTGGGCCTTGTCCTCTAAGAAACACTCATAGAAGTTAAAAATGACAACTTTTAAACATCACCATGTAAGTTGTTGTTTTAGACTCTTTCAAAGTCAGTGATTATGAATATGATGTTATTATTATTTTATTTTCAATCCTTTACTAGGGACATAGCCTTCTGTGGACCTCAATCACTTGGAGACAAATGACTGATTTTTATTACAACTGAAAATATGTAGACTAAGCTTTTAAGCACACATATTCATATTTCAACTATTTGATGTAACTATACTTACTTAATATACACTTCTACCTCATGTAATAAATCATTGCATTCTTATGAACACCCCGAATAAGGGTGGCTTCTGATAATTCAGACTTTTTATATTTCAGTAGCTATTTGTTTAGTTTGAGAATGTTTTACTTTTTGTTAAGGTGTAAGTTTTACTTTAAATTGATTGGATTTCCATTGTTTGTGATTTGTTAGAAGATTTTTCTCGCTGTGCAACTCTTTGCCTGTTTCACTAACCCTTAGCTACAGATTTCATCTTGGCTTTGGTCTTCAACATATTGCTTGTTCTGTTATTAGTTTCTTTTTTTTATTATTATTATTATTTAAAGTTTTATTCTCATCATTTGTTTCACTGACTGATTAGTCTTTATTCCATATATAAATCATATTTTTTTATTATTAATAACATGTTTTGATGTTTTTAACTGTTAACCTTCTTTCCTAGGCTGATCATAACGATGTCAGATCTCCACTTGACCAAACAATACAATACAGATGAAATCATTTGCTGTAAACTCCATGGTCAACACAGAGAGAGCCTTGACAGAAGTCAGCAAGTGCTGACACATTATGAGATCTTTAGCACCTTAAAAATGTGTTTACCAAGGTCATACTGATAGTCCACAAGTCAAGCTGACCCTCATAGAGTTCATACATGCGAGTAACTGCCTAATATAAACTAGCTCACGGTGAGCACAAAAAAGGGAAAACCACAAGAATAATCAAAATATACAAATAACAACAAACACAAGAGCACAAAACTAAAATATAGTGCAAAACCAACGTATCAAACACAGCAATGAAAATGACTGTGCTTTCATTAAAAAGAGAAAACCTCTTCTTAGAGGAAAAGGAAAGACTGCAGTGGTATGTCACACAAGCAGATACACGCACTAACTAGAGGCATGCATGTGACATTTGCTGAGACAAAATGACACGGAATTACAAACCATAAAAATGACTTAAAAAAAGAAAGAAAAAAACAACTCTAACAATGTATTTTATCTGTGAACATCAAAAATGAGCAGTCAGATCAAGATATACGTTGACTGACCAGGTTGGAAGCCAAGGGTCCTAAAATGATGAGACAGTGATACCTACTAAGTCACTCTTACTGATTACCAATTGTTTAAATGATTTATTTTATTATAACACTTAAAGGTAAACTTGAATAACAAGAGCTGCATCACTAATATGTTCCACTGAACTGATCTGAGAGGGCTGGCATACAACAAAGATGAAACAGAACAGAACCTTCTCATACCCAATCAACTCAACACAGGGTTCCATGGTGACAGAGCATACCCAAGGAGCACTGGGCGCACGGAAGGTTGCCAGTCCATCACAGTGTCCACTCGCACATGCATACTCCCTATGCTCTCGCAGGGTTAATTTGGAATCTCCAGTGTATCTAACAGGCTCATCGTTGGGAATGTGGGATGAAAACTTTTATAGGCACAGCATGAATGTGCAGACTCCACACGGACAGTAAGTAACCAGGTGCAGGCTTCTCATCCAGGACACTAAATCTGAGAGGTGGCTGCTCTACCCACTGTGCCACCTTGCCAAAACAACGCTGGTAGAAGTGATTAAGTTAAAATGTAGTTAGGGGCCTGGATGATGGGATTGTGAATGTGTGTGTTTGTGCAGGACCCTGCTATGTGGTGCCCCGGCACCCTGTCCAAGGTTGGTTTCCATCTTTTGCCTATCGTTTCCAAAATAGGAAAAATAGCTTTGAAAACAAGTTTTTAATGTTTCTCTCATTTTTAATTTCCAACCCTTCACTTCATGTTCAATACAATTGGGTTCTTATTTATGAAACTGGCTGAATATCACTGTAAAGGAAATAAAAAAGTCATAGCCAGATAAGAAAACTTGATTATCCAAAGGGACATACATTCATCTTTGATGACGAAAGACTCACCTGGCCTTCTTACTGTCAAAGCAAGGAAAACCTGCAGTTTAAAAAAATAAAAAACAAAAATTTAAAACCCACAGAATGTTAAGATGTTCTTTGACTTCCATTGGTACTAACAGTAATTGTGTAATTACTGCTGAAGAACACATTGAAGACAAACTTACAGAAATACACATTGGGACGCTTCACAACCCCTTTCTGTCTTCTTGTTCCTTGGTATCTCCCATATTTATCTGTTCTTTACCTTTTTCTGCAAGGGACTCTTCTGCAAGCTGCTGACTTAAAGACCTTTCCACTTCCCAGACCCCCTTGTGTTTCTCCCCTCAAAATATTTGTCATTGAGACCCTAAACTCCAGTGTTTCAGTCTCTCCTGCACTCAAGTCCAGTGCTGCTTCACTGAGAATGGGGGGCACTACTAAACAAACAGCACCCCCCTGTGGGATGTGAGGGTATGTGCTGTCCACTCACCTTTAGTCATCTTATATATGACAAGCAGCGGCAGAAGCATCCAAAGAAACAAAGTGGCTCTGAGAATGAATGAAAACATAACTGAAGAAAACTCTGGAGAGACAGAAAGAGACAGAAAAGTCACAAAGTCACCATGAGAAGAATCAAATCTCCCAGACACGGTGTGTATGTTTTTTAATTAAAATAATAATTTCACATTGATAGTCTGCATTTATTTCTCTACCTCAGCTTTTAAATATCCAAAGTTTGAAAAAGTATTTTGTCTACCATTCTCGTTTCACCCTTTAATGTCTTGCATTTTGAATTTAAATACATTAAAGTTGAAAATACAGGTGACATGCAGATAAATGTACATTGAACAATAACGAGCCATCTTTAAAATTAAAATTTACAGTGCTGAGATACATAATATTCAGTAATCAGATACCTGGCCTGATATTTGTTGAGTGTAAGAATTAGGTTTAAAAATCGTTTGAGTTTTTTAATTGACTTTTATATGCAGAGGAAAACAGAAAAATCATTCTCTCTTCATTTTAATTCATTGTTCATTGTTCAGTGATCAATAAACCTCTGAGGATTTGGCTCACCTGTAAGTTGTGCCCTCAGATAAATGACAAGGGTTACGTTAAGTAAGATACGACCTGCAAACAGAGAGAACTTCAGAAGGTCGCTCTTTTAAAATCACACATTGTTTCTTTTACATACTCGTCACCCTGGTTCATCCCTGAACTACGTGCCATGAAAGCACATGGCAGGCAATCAGACTGTCTCTATAAAAAGACTGAGAGCTCTTTCTGTACGTGCAGATATTTATAAAAAATGCCTGGGTTCATAGAGGAAGGCAATTTCCGAGGCTAAAACTGTGCATTTCTCTAACATTATTAATAATGGTGAGGGAATCCGCGTGTTTTATTTTCCACCAATCATAAACTCTTGCAACCATGAAATATTCTGTCAATATGTTCTTCATCTGATATCTGTGAAAAAAAAATAACAGTTATTTTCTAAAGAGAGGTCCATCCATCCATCAACAGGTTGAGCCAGCCACGACCATAACTAAACCTTCATTATCTGTGAGATTTGAGGCTGAGTGCAGTCCTGACCACATAATTTGGGCACTTGTCCCGGTTAACTCTGTCTTTGTCGGTGAGCTTTTCTTAAACAAAAAAAAAAAAACATAAACCCTTCGGCATCTTCCTAGACCCCCACCTAGTGCCTTAGTCAAGCGCCGGCTTTATTTACTCGTGTAGTAGACACTGTTAACATGTCGCTTGTATCTGGGATTGTACCAACCAACTACAAAGTGGCTACTGTCACACCAGTGCTAAAAAGGCAAGGCCTTGATCAAGATGAATTCTCAAATTATAGACAACTTTCCAGCCTTCCATTTTAGGCTAAGGTACTGGAGCATCACAGTTAATTTCTTATTTAGAAAGGCATCAGCTCTTTGAACCATATCAATGAAGTTTTAGGGCTAAGCACAGTGCTTAGACTGCCATGATGAAGGTTGTGAATTATCTTCTTATAGCTCCTGATCGTGGTAACTGTTCTGTTTTTTCATACCACTCGATCTTTCAGCAGCATTTGACACTGTGAGCCAATCGTTCCTGCCCCCCCAATATTAAGCGTTCACTCCCTGAAGGTCTGAGCTGGATAAGCCGAAATGAATGAATGAATTAAATTTGTGCAGACGCGCTTCCTTTACTAATGTGCTGAAAACATTTTCCTTTTCAGTGTCAAATATCACGTTAAGGATGACGTGTTTCTGTCTGTATCACATGTCGCCATTGACCCCATTAAATGAGCTCCTTTTATGAGATGTTTTGTTGAGATAATCAGAGTCAGAGTGATAAAAAGTAGGATTTCAGAAGTGACTAAATTCAAGAAAAGGATTAAAATAAATGCAAGCCAGAAATTCTCATGAATATACAGATTGTGAATTTAAAATTTGAATTTTAATTGTAGCACAATCCACATTTTATCACTGTATACCTTAGCAGATTGGATGTATGTTGTATGTTTCTGTATTTTTATTCACTTCTCACTTTTCTGAGGTGATTGTTCCACAAATGTTCATTCACTTATTTTTCTCACTGTTTTATTCCATTCCATTAGGAGGTATGGAGCCTATTCCACTGGCGTCGCTCATGAGGCAGGACAGACCCCTGTACAAGACACTGTTATATCATAGGGCATACATACACACACACAAACACAAACAGAATCTCTCATTCCTACATTCACCATTTTTTTGATTTTCTTAATCCAGTTTTAAAGTCATGGTGAGCTTTACCCTCTCAGCACCAACAGGGCTAATTCAGTACTCAGGACTGGGGGGATGCCAGTCCATTATAAGGTATGCTGACTTTCAACACACAATCGACCAAATCTCTAGAATGTGAGAGAATTAGTGTGACCACTCCTGACCTTCCTGTAGTCACACACTCACCGTTAACAATCAGAGGATTAGGGAATAACTAATAAGAAATATCTCAGAAATGGTGAAAACTCTACACAGACAGTGAACAGATCAGGACTGACACCTGAGCTCCTCGAGTTCTGGAGAAGAAGCGCCAGCCATTGTGCCACCAGTCCTTTAAGCAGCTCTTTCAGATTTATTGTACAAATCAACAATTTCACCTTGCAAAAGACAAGAATGTTTCTTTAAAATTGACAAGTATGCTGGAGTTCTTTTATTTGCAACTCAAATGGATGTTCATGAAATGTGTTTTAAACTTGATATTCTGCTGATTTGTCTAAATATTAAGTTGCTTCACATGATGTAGAAGATACTGCTCTGGATCACAAGGGATGAGCCTGGAGCTGCTGGATTTGAAAAAAATTAATGTTTATTTGCCACAGCAACACAACATGTGGGTGACGAGGCCATCTCCTCAGGTGGCACTTTGTTAAGGGTTGCATTTTCATACAACAGAATGTTTATCAACTTAGTGAAGTAACAATACTGTAGTGGTCAGGAATGACAGAGGTCTTCATCCAGGTATCTTCATGTTCACATGTCACTTTTACCCACAGCTTAGTTATCCTAGTTGTCATGTACAGCAGGAAAGCAGGACAGTTGGATGCTCACCGGTGTTGTGCTTGGATGTGCATGAAAAGCCCTGCACACCCTGAAAAATTAACAGTGGGTTGTAACCCACTATGATGTTTATGTGTCACTTCTTAATTTATAGAATGTAATTAAGATGTCTGTTGTTGGAAAAAACTTTCCTCAGTTTTCAAAGAAGTCATTCACAGAGACTTGAAGAAAATGCAGAATGATTCTTTATTTGCATATAGATATGCATAAATGTCTCAGTCCATGGAGTGAGCATTCATTAATTCAATTCATTCCCTTTTATACTTTTGTATTACCATTACCTTATTGAACACATCACATGATCTGACTCTTAATATGCAGAATTCTGCATTTCGATTCTTCCATTAACCATAAACATGGCTTCATTAAAAGGAATATCCTACGGGTTTTTCCATTGATCTTATCACTGCTTCACAATGTTTGTCCTCGCTTTTTAAGGGGGTGCATATTACTCATTTACTTCATTTTAACCTTAGTATTTACTTCAGTGGTTCCTCTTAAAATAAGGCAAGATGAGGTAAGGTGGGTGTCACAGATAGAAATCCTTTTCCAATCTACTCAGACTTTTCCTCCTATCATTCCGCTAGTCCTCCATGGCTTGTCTGACACTCTGCCGCCTTTTAAATATTTCCCTCTGAGGTATCACTTCAAGTCGTTGCACTATTTACTGTGTGCCACTTGTTTAACTAGACTATTAGCGCCTCTGAGATGACAGACACATCACATGTTAGGAGACACCTGCACTCACCTCTCACGGTCACCTGTACTTGCTCACTTCTTTTTTTTCCAATCTTCTTCCCTTCTGCCTCCACCTCACACCAGTAATTGCCAGACATCCTTAGACGAGCTGATGGAATTCTGAACTCCGACTCTGAAGATCTTTGACTCACAGGTTGCTTGTCTCTGTAGAATTTGTATCTCAGTTGTGTCCCCTGCACTTTACTCTCAGACTGACACCTCAGTGTCACAGCGTCACCTTTCCACAATGTGGTACTGGGGTGGACTGTCAGGTTGGGCTTATTGAAGAGTTCTGTAAAGAAAAAAGAGAAGAAAAACAATAAACAGGATAAGTGACTAAACAGTCCTAAAAACTGCAGGTTTATACCTAAAAAATTCAAAAGTTTGGGCTCTTAGTGTCTGAGACAACACAATTGAGCAGCTGTATGCATTTGAACTCAACAGCACACTACTCTTTGTGAATGAAAAATACAATTTTAAAAACTTGTAATATATAATAAAAGAGCAAGTTATATCAAGGATTTTATTATAAATTGAAGTCGGTGACTTTCATATGTCAGATGCTTTTGGTCCCATGTTCAGCGCACTCTTACAAAGTTAAACATATTTAGTTAATTTTATTTTGAAATCCACCAAGTAAAAATGACACCTTGTTGTGCAGATATTGCCTTACAGGGTTTGGTTTCTGGTTCAGCTCCTAACTGTCATGTCTTCTGCATTGAGTTTACGTGTTCATCTCATTTGTGTGAACATCATTCTGTGTCTTCTGCTCAGTCTGTTACTCTCAGTGTTTCTCTGATGTTCTCACGTCACACCAATGGCTGATTTCTGTCTTGTCCAACTGGCACCACCACAAGTTTTCAGTCCTTTCAGCTCAAAGTTGCATAAGAGGAAATTTTTTTCTGTTACATTGTACCTTTTGTGAAAGTGTTTCTTTGATTTTTGGAATTCAGGCTTCACACATTATACACTTCATGTCTACATTTTGTCAATTATAACTAAAACATGAAAAACTTTTCTGTTTTAATGATGTGTTTGTATAGATTGCTGTAGACATGGAACACACATGAAATGCAAGTGTTCCAAATAACGATATAGTATTTATAAAAGGTGTCATTTTGCCTGACTTCTCACTATATACAAATCTAAGCAACTGACACGCAGGTAAACAGACTTGAGCTGAGAAAACTGTGCGGGTTGGGGGGATGTGATAGCAGGGTGCTTGCTGTTTGCTGCTTATCAACACATTTAAAGGACAAAAGACGCTGATGGAGATGTGCGAAGCGATTTAAGGTGGGATGGATCTACGAGTTTTTTCGTAGGCTCTAGTAATTCTAGTATTAAATGATGTACAAGAGGTGATTGATTGGTATTAACAGGCTGAAAATGTGACAAGAAAACATTACAGTAGCACCACCAGCCTGGACGATTTACGCAAGGCATGTTGGGTGCATGGATTCATGGTATTGGCACCAATTTCTTACCCTACCATCTGTGATCGTCAGCAGAAATTGAGATTCATTTTTCCATTTTTCAACTGTCCTGTTTAGGTCAGCCTGTGACCTCTGCTGCCTCAGCTTTCTGTTCTTGATTGACAGAAGTGAAACACAACATTGTAGCCCATCCGCCTCAAGTTTCAACATGTTGTTCATTCTGAGATGCTTTCTGCTCACCACGGTTGTACAGGGTAGTAATCTGACATACTGTAGCCTTTGTGTCACCTTGAACCAGTCCGGCCATTCTCCTTTGATCTCTCTCATCAACAAGGCATTTCTGTTTTCAGAACCTGTGCTCACTGGATGTTTTTTCATTTTTTCCACATAATTCTGAGTAAACTCTAGAGACTGTTGTACATGAAAATCCCAGGAGATTCGCAGTTACAGAAATACTCAAAGCCGCCACAGTCGAAAACACTGAGATCACATTTTTTTTCCTCATTCTGGTGTTTGACATGAACATGAACCAAATGTCCTGACCTGAATTTGCAGGGTTTTATGCATTGTGCTTGCTGCCACATGATTGGCTGATTTCATAATTGCACCAATAAGCAGGTTTTCCTGATAATTTCTTAATGAGTGTATGTTGCTCACTGGTTCATTTTAATTACCTCACATCACTGTCCCCGAATTAGTGCTTCACTACTCCAAGATCCTTTTGTAAATGTTCAATCCAGTGAGAAACTGAAAACAAAATAACAGCCGCAGGCCTAGGCCAGGGTATGAAAAACGAGGTGACGTGTCACTTATTAAAAAGAAGCCACCCAGAGCTTTTCTTCAAAACAACCAACCTGAACACAGCTGAAGATTCAAGAACAACAAGAGACAACTAAATGGCCTTGTACCCCACTGAAGCAGACATTTGTTTCTGATTTTGATGTGCTACCTTAACATCACTTTACTTCAAAAAGTTACATTAACATTAAAATCTAACCTTTTTTTCTCTAATGCTCACATTGTCAAGAACTGTTAGAGCAAGGCACGATACATTAAGTGTTTTGCACCACTGCTGCTAAGATGAAGTGTTTTTGAGAGGGTCATGTTATAATATTTACAACTGAAGATCAAAGCAGACCTAAACTAACGGTCCCAGGTCACTTTCTGTATTTATCAGTTGCTGTCTTCCATACGGTATGTTAAACAGTCGTATGCCTTGTTCACTGAGTCCATGTTTGCCACTCTATCTACCTACTGTATAAGGTAATATAATGAGATACAATGAGGCTATTAGAAATAAACTGGATACATTAGGATTAAAAGTCAAGACGGAGGTAAAAAGCTTAGGGGTAATTGTTGACTGTAATCTGAATTTTAAATCGCATATTAATCAGATCACTAGGACAGCATTTTTTCACTTAAGAAACATAAGTAAAGTTAGACCTCTTATATCACTGAAAGATGCTGAGAAATTAGTTCACGCGTTTGTTTTCAGTCGACTAGATTACTGTAACGCACTCCTCTCAGGACTACCCAAGAAAGACATAAATCGTTTGCAACTAGTGCAGAATGCAGCTGCTAGAATCCTAACTAGGAAAAGAAAATCCGAACACATTTCTCCAGTTCTGATGTCACTACACTGGTTACCTGTGTCATTCAGGATTGACTTTAAAATTCTGTTTATGGTTTATAAAGCCTTAAATAATCTCGCCCCTTCTTATATATCGGAGTGTCTGACACCTTATATTCCAAATCGTAACCTCAGATCCTCAAATGAGTGTCTCCTTAGAATTCCAAGAACAAAACTTAAAAGAAGTGGTGAGGCGGCCTTCTGCTGCTATGCACCTAAAATCTGGAATAGCCTGCCAATAGGAATTCGTCAGGCTGATACGGTGGAGCACTTTAAAACACTGCTGAAAACACATTACTTTAACATGGCCTTTCTATAACTTCAATTTAACTTAATTTAACTTAATCCTGATACTCTATATGTTCAATTTCCTCATAATAACTATTCAGGGTAGCTCTACAACCCGTACTGACCCCTACTCTCTTCTCTGTTTCTTTTTCCGGTTTCTTTGTGGTGGTGGCCTGCACCACCTCCACCTACTCAAAGCTTCATGATGCTCCAACAATGATGGATGGACTAAAAGGCAGAATTCTACGTGACCATCATCATCAAGCCTTTCCGTGAGAACCCTAAATCCAAAGAGGACTGTTTCATTTATGTTAGGTAGAATGCCCAGTGGGGACTGGGCGGTCTCATGGTCTGGAATCCCTACAGATTTTTTTTTTTTTTTTCTCCAGCCGTCTGGAGTTTTTATTTTGTTTTTTCTGTCCCCCCTGGCCATTGGACCTTACTCTTATTCGATGTTAATTAATGCTGATTTATTTTGTTTTCATATTGTGTTTATTTTTCTATTCTTTATTATGTAAAGCACTTTGAGCTACTGTTTGTATGAATATGTGCTATATAAATAAATGTTGTTGTTGTTGTTGTTGTAATGCAGGACGAGTCTTCTCTGTTCTGACCTGAGAACATTTGACACTTTTTACAGACTCAGTCCATTCATAATATGAAAAAATCAAAGTGAGCCAAACAGAAATTAGAGGAAGATAACATGGAGAGCATCTGCTCAAAGTGTACCTGACAACAATATGGAGTACATTGCCATCTAAGGTTAGACACTGTGACGTCTGATAGTCAAGTGGTAAGTGAAATTTCTTTGGTTGAGTGAAAATGTTTGATGGAGGAAATATGATCTGCTCAATATGGAGATGAACTTTAAGAACAGAACACAGAAAAGGCTCAGAGAGAAGAGGAGTGTCGCCACCTGGAGGTCAAGGAAAAAAGAAGCCAACTGTTGTTTATGGACAACGCAAAATGAGCAAATGCATCAACTTTGTAAAAATTAAAATTCGAATCATTCAAATTTATTAAAATTAGTGCCTAACTTGTGAATCCCTTGACTTCATAGCAGACTCAAAGGAGAAAACCCACAAAGACTAATGGAGGGCATGAAAGTTTCACACAGACATGATAAGTGCAGGAATTAGTCAATCAAATCAATCAATCAGCCAATCAAGTTTTATTTTGTGCATCACCTCTAACAGTTTGTTCTGTCACAAGGTGTTTCATAAACCACACACCACAATATAATTCAGAAAAAAAGGATGAAAATGAGCAATGCACGATTATTCATATATAGTAGATGATAAAACTTGGAAAGAATCAAACTCTAAATTGAAACCCCCGGTGTTTGATAAAAACAGAGATGAAGAAATGAGGTGAATGTAAAGAGGATGAAACTGACAGCTCAGCAGAGAGTCCAGCAGAGAAAGAAGAAGCAGTTTGAAAATAAAATTATTTGGTGTGTCTGATTTAGGAAGAGGGTGGCATGGTGGTTCAGTTTTAGCACTGCTGCCACATAGTAAGGAGACCTGGGTTCACTTCCCGGGTCCTGCCCGCGTGGAGTTTGCATGTTCTCCCCATGTCTGCATGGGTCCAAAAACATGCAGGTTAGGTGCATTGGCGATCCTAAATAGTGTGTGTGTGTGTGCCCTGCGGTGGGCTGGCGTCCTGCCCGGAGTTTGTTTCCTGCCTTGTGCCCTGTGTTGGCTGGGATTGGCTCCAGCAGACCCCCGTGACCCTCTGTTAGGATATAGTGGGTGGGATAATGGATGGATGGATGATTTAGGAAGACCACACTTACCAGTTCTTTGTGAGACTGCTGGGTTTCAGCCACAAAGCTATCTGAACCTTCACTGACCACTGGCTACAATGTCACTATTCTGCAGTGAGCATGATAAGGAGAGTGACATCTACAGGCCTTGAGGAGGAGGGACAGCCCTCATGGTCAGGTGGGTGCAGAGCTTTAGTTTTAGTGACTAACATTAAGATTACTGTGACCTGCTTTGGTGTAGCTGTTGTTGTACTTCAAACTATTATAATTCCACAAGGAAGGCAAAAAATAAGTTGTGTTATTGATAATCCTCTCACCTGACACAACGACTTTAATAGAACCAGTAGTAGTCAAGTAAAATGGTCCTTTTCCACCTCGACACCAGTAAACCCCACTGTCTGAGAGACTCACAGGGCTGATGGTGAAGTTGTTCTCCAGGTTTGTTTCATAAGGGCTTTGGTTTTCACTCTTGTACAGTTGATATGTCCACCCAGCAGGGTGACCATCAATCTGACAATGCAGGGTGACCTGGTCTCCTTCAAATATCTGTCCATCTGTACGTTTTGAGCTCACCTCCAGTCTGGCTGTCCTTACTGAAAAATAACAATGTGACAGGATGAGAACACAGGGGTCGATTTTCTCTCCACACTCAATTAGAAACATAAAGATCAGAGTCACTGCAGTGAACTCTAACCAGTCCACAGTAAAACCTCCTACTAGCCAAAGCATAAAAACAGAGACATCACTCTGGACTGATGAGTGACAACGGTGATCATGATTTAAACCCTAATGTTTCTGCTACCAGTCCAACTGAGTATATTTGTGTGGCTCAGTTCAGCTCCGTGACATACTGATGGAAATGACTAGATGAGCCACTCCTTGTGACAACTGTGGTACAAGAGGACAGATTATTACACAGACTAGACAGAGCCAAGAAAAAGTGGGCCGAGTTCAAATTCACCTTGGGAGGGCCATGAATGTTGGAGCAGTAAATGAAAAGTTAAAGTGAAACTTATGGATCTTAATGGACTTTCACTGTGTTTTCCGTACCTGCTACAGCAGGAGTAACTTCATCAATATTTTATAGTGGTCATCTCAGAGTGGACAGTAAATTAGAGAAGACATCACTGTTTGCAGTCCCATATGTTCTTCCACCACAGTGGATTTATTACGAGATGAGGTTCATCTGCTCAAGTCTGTCACCTCCACGACTGAGGTGGTCTCTCTGTTGCTCAAACACTGTGACTGTGTGACCAGCACAAGTGACATAAGCAGAAACGAACTGGCCTGAAAGACATTGTTAGATAGCAATGATGTAAACTAAAATGAATGTTTTCTGATTGATTCAGTCCAAATTCACCAGAGGTGCTAAACCACAATTTGACTGCCACTGTTGACCAAAAATGACCACAAAAAAGAAGATCAGAGCTGCAAAAACTAAAGGAAAATTTACTCAGAAAGTCAAAATGCACTGCTAAAGACCAAGACATTTTGAATAAATTTAGTGATATATCAGGGCCTCTGGCTCTTCTGTGACTGAATGAACTAACGGGAAACTCAAGACAAGAGCAGGATGAGCTCCATTTTAGAAGGTGTGCTGTGGACATCTGCCCTTAAAGACGGATCGAATTCATAAAAGCCATCAAACTTTAAACAAGGCAAACTCCCGAAGTCTAAAGGCAAAGACTGGCCAAGTGGAGAAAAGCCCCTCTGCTGTGCTTTACAGTGTTAGACCACTGTGACCTGCTGACCCACCTTAGTGACACACTCACCATGAACTGTCAGTGTAACAGGATTGCTGAGTCCTAAGACTTGAGAGGAATTTGCTCTGTAGGCGTCACATTGGTATTCTCCACTGTCAGACTGACTCACAGACTTGATGGTGTAATTGTGTTCAGTGGTTCCTTTAATTTGATCATAGTGTCCATCAATACGTTTGTAAAAATGATATGTCCAGTCAATGAAGACGTCCTCAACACTGCACTTCATTGTCACTTTATCTCCAAAGTACACAGGTGTCTTCTCAGTCCTCAATGTCAGGTTCACATTTGTGTTTCCTGTGAGGAAGAAAAAGATCAGAATTACAAACCAACATGTAGAGACGGAAACAAACACAACTATGTCACTCACAGTGATAACTGAACAATCTATCATTCCGCCATAGAGCCCCTTTTACTGTGAGCACTGTCACAAGGAACTTCACAGAGCATTCATCATTTGGATAAACATACTGTGAATTTCAGTAAAGGGGTCCAATCACATAACTGCCAACATATGGAGGACAAAAATACGAAAGAACAACACACTAAAAGACAAGGTGATTTATACCAGTGGTTCTCAAACTCAGTCCTGGGGACCCCTTGTGGCCGCGGGTTTTTGTTCCAACCAGCTTCTGTTTGTAATTGGAAACCTGAGCTAGTTAAGTGAACTGTTATTTCCCAGATTCTGTGTTTTGGAAACAATATAAAAATTAGAAAATTACATTTGGTTAAAAAATATACAGTAATCGCTCCTCGATCGCGGGGGTTGCGTTCCAGAATTCCCCCCCCCCGGGATAGGTGAAAATCCGCGAAGTAGAAACCATATGTTTGTATGGTTATGGTCCAACAGTGTTTATAAATATTCCCCACACAGTTATACAGCATAATCCCTTTGTATTCTCTTAGATATTAGGTAAGATTCATTGAAATTATGTATGTAAACACACTGTTTATATACAGTTAAACCTAAATATTATTTTAAAGATATTGAGCGTCTCCAATATCACATATGTTACAGACATTACGATAAACAGGCCACCAGCAATAAATACGTACAATGCAAGAAAAACTGTATACAGTAAATGTGTGCGCAGTGACACTTAACGTACGTACATGTGCTAAGTACTGCAAGAAGAAAATTAATTATGGTTACTCACCAACAATGACACAATGACTTGTCCGATAATGATGAGTTTAGTTTTACTGAACAACAAAGGAGAGCGTTACAGCTCTTCTAAAGGAGCCTCTTCAGGCGACTGTGTAGCACTGCCGTTGTTCTTCTTCTGGCAGTCTTCAATCCAAATCCCTAAAGCAGATTCCATCCGGACTACTGCCTTATTACGTCCACTTACAACTCGTTATGCGCCCTGGTTAAAAGGACACTGCGCCCTTAGATCTTATATTCTTTTCCTCCTTTTTAAATAAAAAGAATCGTGCACTCATTGATGCTGCAATGGCGTCCTACAGCGGTGTAGCTTTTCCCTTCCTTCAACATATCCAAAACTTTTACCCTTTCGGCAATCGTTAACATCTTCCGTTGGCGCTTGGGCACGGCCCCTGAAGCAGTAGCAGGAGCAGATCGTTTTGGAGCAATAATGAAGGGCTTGACTATGCACAAAGATAAACACAAAAGAGCACAAAACTTAACTCTTTACACAGCGAAACACGTTGATGCTGAATAAGCGAGACAAGACTTCCTGGTTATCGCCGCGGAATCAAATTTGTCGCTCCGTCGCTGAGCCAATCAGCACACAGGAACTTAACTGTGTGCTCTGATTGGTTATCTTCTCAGCCATCCGCCAATAGCATCCCTTGCATGAAATCAACTGAGCAAACCAAGTGAGGAAGCATGTACCGGAAGTAAAAAGACCCATTGTCCGCAGAACCTGCGAAGCAGTGAAAAATCTGCGTTATATATTTAGATATGCTTACATATAAAATCCACGATAGAGTGAAGCCGCGAAAGTCAAAGCGCGATATAGCGAGGGATTACTGTATATGTATTAAAATGTTATATGGGAATAATGTTTTTTTTCTTTTTAACAATATTTTCATCTTGATGTTCATTCTGTTTTCCTGGGTGTTCTAATTGTTTAATGAATCCATTATTTACTAATTAGTGGGTCTGACTACTAAAGTAGTCCCAGCCTTTCATGATTCCGTGTCGTCTGCTCTGCTCATTTTTAATTTTCAATTTCAATTCTTTATTGTCATGTGTACAAGGACAAGTACCATGTACAATGAAATGCTTGCTTGCACATGTGCCCCTGCAGACAGTGAACATAGACAAAAAAAAACCAAACACAATAAATAAATGAATATAATAAGTAAATAAATAAAACCAGAATCCTAGGAATAAATAGAGACAGTGGCAGAAGTATATGTGCAGGTAGCAGTGGAGGTGACACAAGGTTACTGATTGTTCATGGGTCTGATTGCAGTTGGGTAGAAACTGTTCCTGAACCTGGAGGTGCATATCCGAATGGACTTTGGGTGAAAAGTGACAGTGTAGGGTGGCTGGTGTCCCGCCTGATATGGTTCACTTTCCTGAGACAGCGTGTAGTGTGGACGTCATGGATCGCAGGGAGCTGTGTGCCCGTGATCTTCTGTGCTGTGCTCATCACACGCTGTAGAGCTCTGCAGTCCTGAACTGAGCAGTTGCTGTACCAGGATGAATTCCACAGTACACCTGTAGAATCTGCACAGGGTATTGGAGGACATCCAGGTTTTACTCAGTCTTCTGAGGAAACAGAGGCGTTGTTGGGCTTTCTTGACTACTGCCACAGTGTGACTTGACCATTTAAGGTCATCAGTGAGGGTGACTCCGAGGAAATATTAATTGTTAATTGTCACTATTAAGATACAAGGAAGAGAGCAAAGTGCACAGAGAAAGGACAAAGTAGAATCAAAGCAACAAAAGAGAGTTAAGCATTTCAATCTATAGCAAAAATGGAAATATTTCTAAATATCTTATAATAAATGTAAAAATCATGCCTCTGTGCTTTCTTAATGTAGAATAAGAGAAGAGGGAGAAAATACCAGCTAATTTATTGAGATCAGAGTTAGCAGTTGTCACTGATTATGAGCAAAAACACTGAAGCCACAGTGGGCCCCCAGGACCGACTTTAAGAACCCCTGATTTATACAAACCCTTTAGAGAAATGCTTAATAGAGACCTGATTATGAAGTACTGTGACAGCAGAGTGAGCTCTTGTGACAGCGGTCCCCAGCCAGACCAACTTCAAGGAGGGAAAAGGTTAATCAGAACTGCACTTTTATTAATTATTTATTAATATATCAAGGGAGGGATGGTCACATGGAACACTCATGATTCACGACTGCTGGGTGCTGAGGTTTGAGAAGAACGAGCTCTGTAGGTGTCACATACATTAAGGGAAGAGAACAAACCTGGTGTCATTCTGGGCCTACACATTCCTATTTTGACCCTCTGCCTACCATAAGAAAACACTTACATTTTCTTCTACCATGTTACTCTCATTCTCTACAGACTATAAGCCTCTCCTCCTTCTTTGGTGACTTCAGTATTTATTATCACTATTCCCCTGACTTTACTCTCCGGTACAGTGGTGTTTGAAAGTTTGTGAACCCTTTAGAATTTTCTATATTTCTGCATAAATATGACCTAAAACATAATCAGATTTTCACTCAAGTCCTAAAAGTAGATAAAGAGAAACCAGCAAACAAATGAGATAAAAATATTATACTTGGTCATTAATTTATTGAGGAAAATGATCGAATATTACATATTTGTGAGTGGTAAAAGTATGTGAACCTCACGGATTAGCAGTGAGTTTGAAGGTGAAATTTGTGTCCGGTGTTTTCAATCAATGGGATGACAATCAGGTGTGAGTGGGCACCCTGTGTTATTTAAAGAACAGGATCTATCAAAGTCTGCTCTTCACAACACATGTTTGTGGAAGTGTATCATGGCACGAATAAAGGAGATTTCTGAGGACCTCAGAAAAAGAGCTGTTGATGCTCATCAGGCTGGAAAAGGTTACAAAACCATCTGTAAAGAGTTTGGACTCCACCAATCCACAGTCAGACAGATTGTGTACAAATGGAGGAAATTCAAGACCATTGTTACCCTCCCCAGGAGTGGTTGACCAACAAAGATCACTCCAAGAGCAAGGCGTGTAATAGTCGGCGAGGTTACAAAGGACCCCAGGGTAACTTCTAAGCAACTGAAGGCCTCTCTCACATTGGCTAATGTTCATGTTCATGAGTCCACCATCAGGAGAACACTGAACAACAATGGTGTGCATGGCAGGGTTGCAAGGAGAAAGCCACTGCTCTCCAAAAAAAAAATTGCTGCTCGTCTGCAGTTTGCTAAAGATCACGTGGACAAACCAGAAGGCTATTGGAAGAATGTTTTGTGGACAGATGAGACCAAAATAGAACTTTTTCATTTAAATGAAAGCGTTATGTTTGGAGAAAGGAAAACACTGCATTCTAGCATAAGAACCATATCCCATCTGTGAAACACGATGGTGGTAGTATCATGTTTTGGGCCTGTGTTGCTGCATCTGGGCCAGGACGGCTTGCCTTCATTGATGGATCAATGAATTCTGAATCATATCTGAGAATTCTAAAGGAAAATGTCAGGACATCTGTCCATGAACTGAATCTCAAGAGAAGGTGGGTCATGCAGCAAGACAACGACCA
>JANRMT010057297.1:0-10886 GCA_026402145.1 Polypterus bichir lapradei
AAACATGAAAATCCCTTACAGATGACAACCAAACACAGGATCTGAAGAAACATAGTTGGCCACAGTGCCATGTAATGACGGTGGACTTTTCAACTTTTTATTTTAGTTTGGGGGCAGCACGGTGGCGCAGTAGATAGAGCTGCTGCCTCGCAGTTAGGAGACTCGGGTTCACTTCCCTGCGTGGAGTTTGTATGTTCTCCCCATGTCTGTGAGGGTTTCCTCAGGGTGCTCTGGTTTCCTCCCACACTCCAAAGACATGCAGGTTAGGTGGATTGGCGATCCTAAATTGTCCCTAGTGTGTGCTTGGTGTGTGTGTGTGTGTATGTGTGCCCTGCGATGGGCTGGCACCCTGCCTGGGGTTTGTTTCCTGCCTTGCGCCATGTGTTGGCTGGGATTGGCTCCAGCAGACCCCCGTGACCCTGTAGTTAGGAAATAGCGGGTGGGATAATGGATGGATGGATGGATATTTTAGTTTGCGTTAATCTTCTTAGACGTGGACTTCAGTGGCACTGGCAGGAAACCATCACACAGAAATAGCGTCATGTAATTGTTCTCCTAATGCTTTGGGTTAGTGCCATGGTGTGTGCCCAGTGACAAAAGGACTGCGGGGTCCAAAATTGCTTTATCACCAGTGTCCTAATGCCACCACAGGACACCAAAGTGCCCTTCAGCAAATTATCTGCTCAGTAAGAGGCCCCCATGTATTATTGATGACATGTCAGCAGTGTTTCATTTCAAGCCAACTAGTCCTTCACAGGGCAAGACCCCCCCTTTGCACCCGTCAACACACATACCTGTCAGTAAAGTGTACAGGGAGGGTGGGCTGGCAGCTGGTGTTCAACTTCCACCTCTGTTGTTACCTTCATCTGGGCAAAAATGTTTCATAGTTATGGAGTAATAAAACAAAAGTGCAGATTTTACTTTTTGGAACAGTAAGTTGACCTTGTTTGTTATATTCTACCGGTCTCTACAGTAAATCCAAGGTTTAAAAGTACAGGCCGTACACTTCCTGTTGTCAACTATTTTGCAAGAATTATCCAAAGAGGCCATCTTTAGAGGCTCAGATCAGGCTTGGAGAATAAGAACAGATATGGGAGGCTGCAGAAGGAAAGAAAAACTGAAACCAGGCTGGACACGATCCAAAGAAATTCAGAATACTTTGTGCAAGATTGTTCTTCTGATGGCCAGTTTTTTAGTAACAGGTTCCATTTCTCATTTTTTTCCTGTGTCTCTTTGTCCTGTTCTTCTCCTTCCCTTCTGCCATTGATGTTCCCTGTTGTATCTGCTCCCACATCTACTGTGTGGAGCGTACATACACAAGAGCTCGACAGCTGGGTGAATTCACGGCAGCAGCTTGTTTTTTAAAACAACATTTCCCTGACTGCACGGCACATTTGATGAAAGCGAAGTATTGATCTGAAGATGCCAGCAGATTATTTATTCAAAGAACTGCTTTTTATTTTTGTCATGGCCCACTGCCCAGCATAACTGCAGACACTAGGTGCAGCCTGCTGAGACTTTGATGGACTATTGATCAGAATTACCTTCTCACAGCTCAGTGACCTCCCAAACCTTTGAATCCAATCAGGTGCACAGCGCTGCAAACACATCAAAGTGAACCTTCCTTGGGGCTTTGCACTCTTAATTGGTGTTTTTACAGCACCTAGTCAGCAAGCCATCATTGTTTCATCCTCCTGATTTATTAGAAGACACGTGTCTAATGGGAACCACCAAGAAAACCAATCCAGCTATTGGTGATTGTTTAAGATCCCAGATTACTAAAGGAATGGAGGATCACTTGGAGCACCAGAGGGCCATAGTGAAGAGGGTCAACATAGAGGGTCATGCTGTAGACTAGAGGGCTAGAGTCATAGATGGTCTTCTTAGGCAGTGAAGAGACATTTACTGAAGAAGGTCTCCTGGACTACCAGTGTAAATTAATCCACCAGGGTTACCTATGTCATCAGAGAGATTATATAGTACAAGATCTTCCAGACTGAACAGGAGGATTTGATCAGTGATGGCTACCTGACTCCACAGATGAGAGCTGCACAGGGGACCTGAGGGCTCAAGTTGCAGAAGGTCACCCAAGCCAAAAGGCATGAAGGCTTAGAGCGCCCCAGGAGGCCATGAGTTATAGGAAGTTACCCAAAGAGTTATAATGCTAAACTCAGAGAAGTTTTCCTGGGCTACCAGGGCACTTGATACTAACAGGGTCACCTGGATTACCAGAGGTATTACAGGTGGTCAGAAGTTAGCAATCTTTTAAAGTAATTTGAATCTCAAGGGGTTTTCCTAAGATGTGGAAAGGAAGGACAAAGTGCTCACATCATAGATAAAAGGCTGCCGAAAATGTGAACTAAAGTCATAGAAGGTCTTCTAAATATCAATGACACCAAGACAACCAGAGAGTCTGTGTAAGAAAGGATTTTGTAGATGACCATGAGACTATAACCAGGTCACCACATGGCTACAGGCATGGACAGCAACCAAAGAGAATGGAGGGATCATTCGTATTAGAGAGTTTGACCACAGGGCTCACAAGAAAACCTTGCACGTCAAGCAAAACTCTATTACTAGAGGGCTTAAGTCATGGATGGGCACCTTAGAGCAGTGGAGTCTAACAAGGCCACATGAGTGGTCACAGGATTGGAGTCATCAAGGATCCTTTTGGTGGAGAGAGGAAATATAGTCCTAGTGGGCTGTCAGACCCACCAGAGGCCTGCACTCATTGGAGTTTTAATGGGGGGCACTCAAAGATTGTGCATTAGGGGAGTGCATGGGCCAGCAGAAACGTGGACGTGGCTAGGGTCAGTTTCAGTCATATACAGTTACATGGATGGCTACCAGAAGGCTCCAGCCAAGGCTTTACGTGTAGCTGCCACAATACAAAGTGTGAAGAAATCTCTAGAATAATTTACAGTATTTATTGTATGTAAAAAGCCCGTGGCGTTTAGGTTAAAGAGATGTATGGAGGTTGAGAGGCATCTAAGCTTAGGTCCACAGTGATGGCCGTCACAGGACACACTCTCCAAACATCTACGATACAAGGCCAATTTATACACTTTGGACAAGCGATTCTGTACATTTTTAGGATGTGGGAGGAAAATTGATTGCTCAGAACAGTGTGACACAAGCACATGGAGAGTGGCTGCTTTACTGGCCATCGTTTATGTGTTTTAATGCTGTAATCTTCAACCTTTTTTGCATCATGGACCAGTTTCATGTCGGACAGTTCTTCACAGACTGGCCATCATACGTGCATAATAAAGTGCATCACAAATACAATTCACCATAACGTAGAATCAGTGGGAGCCCTGAGCTTGTTTGCCTGCAACAAGACGGTCCCATCTCAGGTAGTGATGGGTTAGCTTGTGGGCTTAATTTATCGGCCATCAAAACTGTGACAGAGACAAGTGTGGGAAAGAGGCACAGACACAAGTGATGGGGAGATTGTTGAATGACGAGCGGTCACAATTATTGAAAGTTGTCCCCAGTTTATTGTACACCACAAACAAATCAATCTGCATGCACATCCACACTTAATACTGCCGCCCCTCCTGCTTCCTTAACTAATGGTGGCTGTTAAGGTACGTGAACAACAGAACTCGTCACTGTCCTACATCCTCCACCTTTATCTTTGTTCCTTATTTCAAAGTACAGTAACACCTTGATTATCCATCAGGGGTCGGGACCGAGACTGTGGACAGCTTATTTAAAAATGATATACAGGTATGGTAGATTAGTTTAGCAAATAGTCTTACTTATTTACTAACTATAGTAACAAAATATAATATAGTATTAACAAAATGAATTAATTCATATAATATTGTAATGACCAGCGTAATAAGCAAATACAACTTAGAGGTACTGGAGTTTTCTACGTTTTATTTTGAGTCTTTGTTCCGTAACAAACGGTGCCCTGTCTTATACTCTGTTATCTGAGTTATGGAGCACATCTCCAAAACAAGAAAAGAAAGCTTTCCCTACCAATAATTATCTCCTGCCACTCACGTTCTGTCTTTTTCTATACCACAACCACTCCTGCTTATTGCTCAAAACGTCCTTCCTGTTTCTCCTCACATCTCCTGTCACTCATCTCCTAACAGGCAAGTCCGCTCCTTTACTGAACAGAAGTCCTTCACCCAGTCTCATCACTTACAGCTGTCATTCCACCCTTTCGGTTATTGCACAGCACATCACAAGCTGCCTGCACATCACAATATATTAACAAAACATAATATAGCAGAATTTAAAAAGAAAACTACAATAAAGAAGAACATTACCATTAATACAGAATAACTTTACTGTCCGTGGTTTTCACTTTCGACACTTTTTCAATATTGCTGGCATCACACTTTATATTGTTCACTGTTGTTCTTCCTACTTGGTAAATTGAAGCAATACTTGAAGCATTTTTGCTGTTTCTTAAAATGTTTCAGAATTTCAACTTTTTGTGACAATTCCAGCACCACATGCATATGTTTATTGGCCATAATAATGTACAGTATTGGGTCCCTTATATACGGGACATGTCCCATATTTGATCATTTTATCCCTTGTCCCGTACTGAACTTTCAGGGACACCCAAATGTCCCGTATTTAGTTCATTTTCAAATTTCATAATACAAATATATTTTTACTACCTTCTTATGGTACTTAGTTGTAACTTTAAGTAATTATACTTTCTTTTCTCAGATTCTCTTGATGAAAATTACCAAAATGTAACGAGGAAACGATTGTTTGCTGCCTGTTTACAACTTGTTCAGTTGTTATGGTTGGCTGAGGACAGCGACACTCTTACCGTTGTGCTCTCCAGCCGCGCTGCTGTGCAGTTCAGTATCAGCACTGCAACATACAGTGACTGGCAACAAAGTGTGTTATGACTTGCCACGGCCCACTTTATTTCAAACTGCCTGTATTAAATAATTATATTTCTCTGTTGTCTGTATTAAATAAATATTTTCAAATGATTTCACTTTTACAGAATCTTGTTTTAGCTTGTATTAAATAATTTTCAAATGATTTTACTTTTGTTTTCCTCATAACCCATTAAAATCCTTGCTTTATGTTTTTAACTTATGTCTCCACTTTTATATAATATATTGGTCTGGGTGTGTAGGGAGCTTGTATAAATCTATATATATAGTACTATAGAGAAAGATTTTAAGAGTGTCCTCTACTTCTAATTGTTTAATCTAGCAACCCTAGTATAGTAGATTAATTATAACAAAAGAGAAACGCATCAAAATGCTGTTAAAACTGAAGGTACCTAACTGAGACTGTGACTACCAAACGTGGTGGGAGGTGCGCGCGGGGTAAGGCCAGAGTTATACTTCACGCGACGCGACGCATGCTGCAACGGACGCTCCTGCTACGCAAACGTTGTAGTGTTTATACTTGTGCGCGTACTTTACGTAAATCTGGGGGAATCCACCAGATGGCAGTGCGAGATATTATCATGGTGAGAACAGGTTCGGCTTCTCTGTGTTGTGAATTGCCTAGAACACTCATTAAATTCTGATGACACCTTACCGCAATATCTTTGAAAATTATGTTTATTGATTAAATCCATCAATCCAGGGATGTGTCCATTCCAGCAAGCATTGGGTACGAGTGAGAAACAATCCCTGGACGAGGCCTCAGCTCTTCACAAGGTGAATACAAGCACTCGCATACACTAGCGTCATTTTAGCGGCACCAAATCCCCGAATCTGCACATCTTTGGAAGGAAACCGGAGCGCAGTGTGGAATACAAGCAGGATATACCAGCAACATAACTCCCTGCGAGACAGCAGTGCTATCGCTCCGCCACCGTGACACCCCCATGTGTGTAATTATTAACAGTATTCATTATTTAAACGAAATTATATGTAAAATGTAACACACACACTTTAATGCATTTCATCATAAAAGTGGTGTCAAGTACAAATCTAAAGATTCTAAATGTGCAGAGAGTTGGAATATCATACATTTAATTTGTTCTGTGTGGTGATCTATTGCTGCTTGCCACTGCTGTCAGGTCCAAGAAGCTCGCAGCGATTAAAAACTGGGATGACGTTTACGATGGTCTGCTTTAATGATAAAGTAAACTACGAGGTTAAAGAGGACATTTCGAGATTAAAGCCGAAATTTCCACTTTAATCACAAAATACACGATTTCACCGTGTCTTTTTTTCTTTTTCTCAGTGGCTCAAATACAGTGCTATTAGGGCTTAGGGCCCTTAGGGCTCGTTTATACTTCACGCTCACAACACGTACGTGCCCGCATCATGGCTGCCACGCGTTCCCAGCATTCATTTCACGCGTCCCCTGAGCAGGTCCTGAGAAATTAACGCAACGGGTGCACGAGTTGCAGTACCGGCAAAAAGTCGAGGGCCGCAGTGTGCTAAAAGTTGGAATGTGACGTCAGAGTCTCTCCATCCTGACAGAACTGGAGAGGATCTGCAAGGAGGAATGGCAGAGGATCCCCAAATCCAGGTGTGAAAAACTTGTTGCATCTTTCCCAAGAAGACTCGTAGCTGTATTAGCTCAAAAGGGTGCTTTTTTAATAAATCTGCAACAATTTCAAAAATTCTTTTTTTTTGTCTGTCAATACGGGGTGCTGTGTGTACATTAATGAGGAAAAAAATTAATTTAAATGATTTTAGCAAATGGCTGTAATATAACAAAGAGTGAAAAATTGAAGGGGATCTGAATACTTTCCGTACCCACTGTACCATGTTTTGTGCTGGCTTTTTTTTTTTGCAACTTCAAAACAGCAACATAAATGTACAGCACTTTATTTGAGTCACTGAGAAAAAAAAGCAGAACATCGTAATCGTCATTCCAGTTTTTAATCGCTAAGGTAAGCAGCAATAGATCACCACACAGAACACATTAAATGTATGATATTCCAACTCTCTACACATTGAGAATCTTTAGATTTATACTTTATATCACTTTCATAATGAAATGCATTAAAGTGTGTGTGTTACAATTCACAGATAAATCGTTAATTTCATTTAAATAATGAATACTGTTAATAATTACACACATGGGGTGACACGGTGGCACTGCTGTCTCGCAGGGAGTCATGTCGCTGGTATCCCCTGCTTGGATTCCACACTGTGCTCCCGTTTCCTTCCAAAAATATGCAGATTTGGGGATTTGGTGCCGCTAAAATGACACTAGTGTATTTGTGTGCTTGTATTCACCTTGCGATGAGCTGTGGCCTCGTCCAGGGATTGTTTCTCACTCGTACCCAATGCTTGCTGGAATGGACACATCCCTAGTTTGATGGAATTAATCAATAAACATCATTTTCAGAGATATTGCGGTAAGGTGTCATTGGAATTTAATGGGTGTTCTAGGCAATTCACAACACAGAGAAGCCGAACCTGTACTCACCGTGATAATATGTATCTCGCACTGCCACCTGGTGGATTCCTCCAGATTCACGTAAAGTACGCGCGCAAGTATAAACACTACAACGCATGCGTAACAGGAGTGTCCGCTGCAGCATGCGTTGCGTCGCGTGAACCTGGCCTTAAGAGCTCTACGCGCTACGACAAGACAGACTTGTTCCAGTGTGCAGCACAGCAGTAGCAGTACTGTGATAGGCAGGCGCTGGCTTCCGCAGTCTGGTGTGTTTTTGGATCCTGACGGTTAATTGAGTGATGATAATCAAGGTTTGGTTTTACTGTACATGAACAAGTTTGCTTTAATAATTTCTTTAAGCACATTCAAGAATTAAACATTATATCAACAGTTCAATATAGCCTGTCAGATTGAGAAGTATAAATGCTTGTGTGCATGAGTCTTTGTCTAAATGTGCAGCCGCTTTGAAAATATATGCTTGTTCAAACGCACGCAGTTCTCTGCGACATTGCCATCAAACACAAGCAGTTCAGGTCTACCACGCCGTCAATGTACAGTATATTAAATTACCTTGTGCACTTAAGTCGCTCGTTGCAGTTCGATGAGACTTAGTTACTGACATGTTGAGGGACGAGTGGTCGTTATTGAAAGTCATCAAGGTTATTGTACACCACAAAGAAATCAATCTGCGCGCACATCCAACAATACTCGATACTGACTCTTCTTGACTACAGTGGCTGTCAACGTACATAAACAACAGAACAGATCATCTGGTCATTTTTCAAAATAAAACACTCTGCAGACAGTCAATAAAAAGTGTATTCTTTCTGTGCGGTCTGGTGGTTTGTAACACTGTTTTACTGGAATGAACACTTTTGTCTTTTATCTCCTTTGAAGGGCCAAATGCAAACATGTATTCGGTGTTCTTGTGCTCCTGCTTTGGCACCGTTCATATCTGCATTAAACACGCAGCAATTTGGAAAAAAATGAATTAAAAACAAAACTGCCTTTACTGACTGCGGTGGGCTGGCACCCTGCCTGGGCTTTGTTTCCTGCCTTGTGCCCTTGTGTTGGCTGGGATCGGCTCTGGCAGACCCCCTTGACCCTGTGGTTAGGATATAGCGGGTTAGATAATGGATGCCTTTACTGACCCATCAGGGACGACGGTTACTCAGTAATTCCTCCAACATGTAGCTTTCCAGCTCAGGTTTTAACTGGACTTTTACAATCTCAAGATACTAAACCACCAAAAGTTCAAAAGAAGTCCTGAATCCTCAAATAGGTATATGATGGGTGTTTAAGTGTGAACAAATGTCACCTATAACCATTTTAACCTACAGAGGTCTTTTTATATTGGTGGACAAGTTAATACTGGAAATGCTTAAATTGTTAGCCTTAATTCGCATGTACAGTACGTCCCACGATACCTGCCTGTTGCACATTCACTCAGCACAGAACCTCAAATCCAAATCCAAAACACCTCAACAGCTTCAATACCTTACCGGGGGCCAGAAGCAGCGTCCCTGCTGGAAATCACTGATGTGTCGATCTATCTTTAGCTTGCTGGCCCTGAAAGGTTCAAGAATAAAAGTCCTGCTGAATTGTTTTTCACTCAGGGCTACACGATCTGACAGAAGCCAGGGGATTGCCCGAAAACCCTTTCCTTGCGCATTCATGGTGGGCCATACTTGAACATTACTCCTGGAAAAACTCAACCCGAACAAACAAGGCTTTATATTAAGAGTTGTCACTCATGGCAAATGTCAGTAAACAACAACTTTTATTTCAATAGTTCATTAATTACTGTATATTTATTTGCAGAAACAGAAGACAGGCATAAATATTAGTTATGAAAACATACAACCTGAACCATTCACATCGGGGGTCGTATCAGGTGACAGCTTCGTCTTAGTCTTCTTCAGCTGTGATGCTTGTGAGAGTTGTTGTCTCTCAGGAAATGTTTTTAAAATCCTTTGAACTTACAGAGTCTTGCTGACTGCCTGATATTACATCAGTGCAAAACTTTTGGACAACTGATAAGTTCCTATGGTCTGGTTGACTGTTAATTAAGTTACTTTTGACTAGTCATGAAACATGTTAATCCTAAAGTCCCAAGCCTCCATTTCACAGATTCCTACACACACTGGTCACTTTATTACACTCCTTTAACTATGTTGCGCTTATTTTTCCCCAATCCCTCTCTATGTCTATTCTGCGTATACCCCAGCATTTTATCTAATCCCAAATTCAATACTCTTGGGAAAACTACCTTATAAATACTAATGATCGAGGTTGTTGGGAGCATGCACAAGGATCACTAGGACAGCATTTTTTCACTTAAGAAATATTGCAAAAGTTAGACCTCTTATATCATTGAAAGATGCTGAGAAATTAGTTCACGCTTTTGTTTTCAGTGGACTAGATTACTGTAACGCACTCCTCTCAGGGACTACCCAAAAAAGACATAAATCACTTGCAACGAGCGCAGAATGCAGCTGCTAGAATCCTAACTCGGAAAAGAAAATCCGAGCACATCGTCACTACACTGGTTACCTGTGTCATTCAGGATTGACTTTAAAATACTGCTTATGGTTTACAAAGCCTTAAATAATCTCGCTCCATCTTATATATCGGAATGACTGACACCCTATATTCCAAATCGTAACCTCAGATCCTCAAATGAGTGTCTGCTTAGAATTCCAAGAGCTAAACTTAAAAGAAATGGTGAGGCAGCCTTCAGCTGTTATGCACCTAAAATCTGGAATAGCCTGCCAATAGGAATTCGCCAGGCTGATACAGTGGAGCACTTTAAAAAACTGCTGAAAACACATTACTGTAACATGGCTTTCTGATAACTTCACTTTAATTTAATCCTGATACTCTGTATATTCAATTAATTATCATTACTATTCATGGTGGCACCAAAATCCGTACTGACCCCTACTCTCTCTTCTGTTTCTTTTCCCGGTTTTCTGTGGTGGCGATCTGCGCCATCACCACCTAATCAAAGCACCGTGATGTCCTACATTGATGGATTAAAGGCCAGAAGTCCACATGACCATCATCATCAAGTCCTTCCAAGAGAACCCTGAATACAAAGAGGACTGATTGAGGTCATTGATGTTAGGTAGAATGCCTAGAGGGGCTGGGTGGTCTCGTGGCCTCAGAACCCCTGCAGATTTTATTTTTTCTCTCCGGCCATCTGGAGTTTTTTTCTTTTTTCTGTCCTCCCTGGCCATCGGACCTTACTTTTATTCTATGTTAATTAGTGTTCTCTTACTTTAATTCTTACTTTGTCTTTTTTTTTCCTCTTTCTTCATCATGTAATAAAGCACTTTGAGCTGCATTACTTGTATGAAAATGTGCTATAGAAATAAATGTTGTTGTTGTTGCACTGATGTAGCACATTACCTGACCCACCACACAATGAACCACCTCAGGATCTCAGATTAGGACCCAAGCGCAGCCATGCAATGGGTGACACCTCAGCACCACACTAGTTCCGATCCCCAACAGGCCTGACCCCA
>JANRMT010057323.1:0-20708 GCA_026402145.1 Polypterus bichir lapradei
TAGTGCTCCTGTGTAGTATAATTATCTCCTGTACCGTCATCAGTCCACACCTTGAACCTGTCCCAGTCATTCAATACATAAGACACAATGTTCCTCCGGATATCAAGAGTGAGCCTGATATGGCCGTGCAATATGTAACACAGAGAATGTAAACAGCAGGTGCCATCTCCAGGCATGGAAACCACTCAGTAAGTGACAGTTCTTTAATCGATGGTGATCACCTCGATAGACATGTTAATGGGGGTAGGGTTGGAATAATAAAGGAAATGGGTACCTGAACAATATAAACTAAGTCTAAAATACCTATACAATAACTATAATCATAATAAATGAACAATAAAACAGCGGAGAAGCCGTGGATTAAATAAAAAGGCTGTAGTTATCAGCAGGGAGACATGAATACCGTGGCGAAGCAAGGAAGGGAATGAAGAGACCGGAGTGACGGATGGCCTTATATATGCAGGCAGCCAACAACATGGGAGGAGTGGGGATGGGAGCCCCAACGACGCCTCACACGGCGACCAAGCTGCAGGCTATGGACGTATATATGTACGTAAGTAGGATTCAGTTAGCGTTGGGAACCCGCGTACCAAATTTCTTGAAGATGGGCCCATAGGTAACAAAGACCGTTGGAAAGTTCAATATGGCGGCTGACAGTGGCGTCATACCAACGAAATAAGTACATTCATCGGTTTCGGTTAGAGGAGGGAAGCCGCCTACCAAATTCCGTGAAAATGGGGCCATAAATAAGAAAGTTTAACATGGCGGACGTTGTCGACCGTTATGACTGTTACGCATAGAATTTCTAAATGAAACCTGCTTAACCTTTGCAAGTAAACTGTAAGGAATGAGCCTGCCAAATTTCAGCCTTCTACCTACACGGGAAGTTGGAGAATTAGTGATGTTGGAAAGTTCAATATGGCGGCTGACATTGGCGTCATACCTCCGAAATTAGTACGTACAGCAGTTTCGATTAGCGCAGGGAAGCCGCCTACCAAATTTCGTGAAGATGGGGCCATAAATAAGAAATTTTAACATGGCGGACGTTGTCAACCGTTATGACCGTTACGCGTAGAATTTCGAAATGAAACCTGCTTAACTTTTGTAAGTAACCTGTAAGGAATGACCCTGCCAAATTTCAGCCTTCTACCTACACGGGAAGTTGGAGAATTAGTGATGAGTGAGTGAGTGAGTGAGTCAGTCAGTCAGTCAGTCAGTGAGGGCTTTGCCTTTTATTAGTTTAGATAGAAAGAAAAGTGTGGGGATTAGATAAGATTTTCTGGATGCTTGTTTTTTTGTTCAGTTTTAGACTTCTTTAGCAAGTAACTATCACATGCCACTAAAGTGCTATTATGGCTGTGCCATTCTTTAGAAGAACATCTGAGCTAACACTACCTCACATACATTACATATCCATTTTTTCTTTCTTCCTCTTCTTCTGCCTCCTTCCCTCAAGTGCTTTAGGTGGTAGTCGTTTCTCCTCCATTCTTGTTACATGCCCAAACCCATCTTTTTCTGCACTATTTCTCTGATCACTTTATTTCATATTTTATCCCTTCATAATTTGCCCAATATTCTTCTAAACCAGTTCATTTCAGCAACAAGTATTTTATTCTATTCTGCCTTCCAAAGACACCCACCATCTGATCCATATACAGTAGTAACATCGGGAGTACAAGTGTCTTATAGAATTTAATATGTAGGTTTTTAGATACATTGTTTGTTTTCTGAAATCTTGCTTAGTTTTCTAAATGCATCTGAAGCCAAGACTATTCCGTGCTTCATATCCTTTTATCGTTCATCTGTTTTCAGTTACTAATCCTCACAGGTACACAAATTCATTTACTTTTTCAATATCTTGTCCATCAATTTTTATCTTTACAGTAGCTTCTCTTGATATTTTCCACCTGTTGTTATTTTGTTTTTCTGTGTTTATTTTCAATCCAAATAACATGCTGCATCCAAGGGCAAATACGTTTAACTGAACCTCTGGTTTTTTTGGTTTTTTTGCACTATACCAGGAGTGGAATGGTCAGTATCTGGCTTTAAGTCCGAAAAGTTCTAAAAAAAATGACAGGAAAGTCAAAAACATAGGTTTTCAGCAGGTAATATTATCATTGTTATTATTGATCAATTCATATTTTATATAACATTTTGCTGTAATTTCCACATTAAGGCAAATTGTAAAACAAGTAAATTGCAAAGCAATGAACAATAAAGTTACATCCCAATTTACTCAAAACCTAGAATTTTGAAAGAAAACTATTGTTTGATTGTGTAAAAGCGTTCACGTAAGGCACTTTAACCTCTAACATTCTCTTTATATTGGTGGACAAGCTAATACTGGAAATGCCTAATTTATTAGCCTTGATTTTCATGTACACCCCACAATACTTACCTATTTAATATTCACTCATCACTCATTCTCATCACAGGTAGCAATGACCAAGGCTGGATACCTCAGCTTCAATCCCTTAGTAAGGCCCTGAAGTCTCTGCATCACAAGCCACATTCCTTTCAGGATGCCCAATTTCTACCCCTGAAAGGGCTGTAGTTTTTCAAACTACATCAGCAAAGGCCAAGACCAATATCAAGAGTGGCACTCCGATCCCTAGACGGTTACTTTTGGAAGGGCTGCACAAATCAAACTTACTACCAGTATGTCTAGGCTGGCAACCTTAGCTTCAGTACTTTAGCAGGACCAGAGGGAAGCCTATATCCTTTGGCTCTCTCATTTTTACCCATGAAAAGGCTGTGCAATTACTCCAAAAGAGGTCAGGAGGTTCAATGAAGGGGATGTAGGAAAGCCCTCTGGAGCCTCATCCCTGGAAGAGACAAACTGTTGGAGAGCCACTGGGGTCAGGCCTGTAGGGGATCAGAACTGGTGTGGTGCTTAGGTGTCACCCATTGTATGGCAGTACTCAGGTCCTAATCTGAGGCAGCCCATCGGGGTAGCCACATGGAGCATTTTGTCTCTCCAGCATGATGACCATCTTCCTCTACTGTTGGAGGAGCTTCCTAAACTCCACCTTTCAGTGGGAGCAGCTGAGGTACACAGACTAAGGACTGGTCAGATCTCTGTAGGTAGATACAGCTTTTATTGGTCTGGTCAATCTGATAGTTGTCATACTTGGGGAGTACACTCATATGAAAAAGTTTGGGAACCCCTCTTAATTCTTCGGGTTTTTGTTTATCATTGGCTGAGCTTTCAAAGTAGCAACTTCCTTTTAATATGACATGCTTTATGGAAACTAGTATTTCAGCAGTGATATTAAGTTTATTGGATTAACAGAAAATATGCAATATGCATCATAACAAAATTAGACAGGTGCATAAATTTGGGCACCCCACCAGAGATATTATATCAATACTTAGTTGAGCCTCCTTTTGCAAATATAACAGCCTCTAGACGCCTCCTATAGCCTTTGATGAATGTCTGGATTCTGGATGGAGGTATTTTTGACCATTCTTCCATATAAAATCTCTCCAGTTCAGTTACATTTGATGGCTGCCAAGTATGGACAGCCTGCTTCAAATCATCCCATAGATTTTCAATGATATTCAAGTCAGGGGACTGTGATGGCCGTCCAGAACACTGTATGGACACCTTCATAGATTTCAAACTGTGTTTTGGGTCATTGTCTTATTGGAATATCCAACCCCTGTGTAACTTCAACTTTGTGACGGATGCTTGAACATTATCCTGAAGAATTTGTTGATATTGGGTTGAATTCATCCGACCCTTGACTTTAACAAGCGCCCCAGTCCCTGAACTAGCAACACAGCATGATGGAACCTCCACCAAATTCGACAGTAGGTAGCAGGTGTTTTTCTTGGAATGCGGTGTTCTTCTTCCGCCATGCAAAGTGTTTTTTTTATGACCAAATAACTCAATTTTTGTCTCATCAGTCCAAGGCACTTTGTTCCAAAATGAATCTGGCTTGTCTAAATGAGCATTTGCATACAACAAGCGACTCAGTTTGTGGCGTGAGTGCAGAAAGGGGTTCTTTCTCATCACCCTGCCATACAGATGTTCTTCGTGCAAATTGCACTGAATTGTGGAACAATGTACAGATACACCATCTGCAGCAAGATGTTCTTGCAGGTCTTTGGAGGTGATCTGTGGGTTGTCTGTAACCATTCTCACAATCTTTTGCATATGCCACTCTTGTATTTTTCTTGGCCTTCCAGGACTGGGTTTAACAGCAACTGTGCCTGTTGCCTTCCATTTTCTGATTTAAACTGTTGAAACTGACAGTTGCTTTGAGGATCCCATGCTGTCACTCTTCAGAGGAGAGTCAAAGAGAAGCACAACTTGCAATTGACCACCATAAATGCCTTTTCTCATGATTGGACACATCTGTCTATGAAGTTCAAGGCTTAATGAGCTAATCCAACCAATTTGGTTTTGCAAGGAATCAGTATTGATCAGTTACATGCATTCAAATCAGCAAAATTACAAAGGTATCCAAATTTTTGTGCAGCCAGTTTTTCACATTTGATTTCATTTCATACAACTAAATGCTGCTTCACTAAAAAGTTTTGTTTGGAAAACACCTCAGTACTCAGATATTCCTAGGAAATGGAAGACATACCACTGTTACCTTTTTTGTTGAAAGTAGAGTAAGTTATTATGCAGGCTGAGAGGAGTGCCCAAACTTTTTCATATTACTGCAGCTGCTGTTGTGGCATAACAGCACCTATCGACGGTGTCCAATATCACTCCTTTCAATGAGCATATTATGAGACTAAGGCACTCTCTTGGTGCCTTCTCTGTTGTTTCAGTGTATGCTCCAATCACGGTAATTGATGTCTTGAAGAGGGAGACATTTCATTCACAACTTCGCTTGGAGGTTGATGAGTGCCCATGAGGTGACATTCCTCTGGTCATGGGTGACTTCAGTGCAACCACTGGCACTGACATTGTAGGCTATGAGGATTGTCTCTGTCCCCATGAGTCTGGTGTCTGAGCTGAAAGTGGCTCCATGTTCCTTGACTATGCAAAAGGTCGGAGGCTGCATTCCAGCATTCTAAGCTGCATCGTTGGATTTGGTACTCCAACACTAGTGGTGCGGTGAAGGAGACTGCGCACATCATCATGGGCAGACGCTGGAGGCTCCTACAAAACTGCAGGGTTTATGGAAGGTTCCAGTTTGTTTATTTTGACCACTGCTGCTACTCTGAAGGTCCAGCTTAGGTCCAGTAGGCTACCACCTACTAGAAGAAGGAGGCTGGACTTGGCCAGTCTCTAAGATCTGGCTTCTTTTAATGAGTTTGCACGCAGTGTGAGGAATTTGCAGACTAGGGTGCGACTATCAATTCTAAGGTGAAGTGGGAGACCTTCCGTGAGAAGACCCTAAAGGTTTCTGAGGGTTGTGTTGGTGTTGCCAGCGTTCCCAGAAGGAGGTTTATCACCTCACAGGGCACCATGGATATTATCGTAAAAAGCCACAGTGCACAACTTGATGGCAACTCTGGTCTGTACCGGGAAATGAGAAGGATGGCTGTGAGGTCTATGAGGGCTGATAAAGAGGTGTTCATTAGTGGAATCTGTGAGCAAATGACACACCATCTGTGGTCTAGTGACCCACATCCTGCTAACAGAGGAATCAACGCATTACGAACATCCAAATCTGTTCCTTGGATAGTTGCAGTCAGGGCGGGTGATGGAAGGGTCCTTATGGATGGTAATGCAGTTGTGACCCGCTAGTCTGGCTACTTTGACCAGCTGTTTAAAGCTGATCCTCCTAGGATGTTGAACATCTCAGGGTCCACGCTTCTTCAGGCTGATCTCCAGTTAGCTGTGAAACACCCAATCTTACTGAGAATTGCATAGGTGATGAATCAGCAAATGGTAGAAAAGGCTGCAAGGATATCTGTGAAATGTGGGGTGAACTTCACCATGCAGGTGGTAAGGTTGCTTCCATTTTTGAGACGGGCATCATCCCAGATAACTGGAAAATAGAACTTATCATCCCTATTGAGCGCAAACGCGAATATCGGCAGAGTTTCTTTGCAGCCTTTGTTGATTTTCATAAAGCATTCAAATGAGTTGATCAGTCCACCCTGTGGTACATGTTAAGACTTCATGGGATCCCCCGAAGATGCTGGATGTTATGGCCAACCCATACACTGGTACTGTGAGTGCTGTGTAGGGTGGAGACAGAACCCCTACATTCTTCCCAGTTGATTCTGGGGTTCGTCGGGGGGTGTGTTCTTGCTCCTTCTCTGTTGAAAACATGCATGGACTGGTTGTTGGGCACAGTCACGGGGTCCGGTGGTTGTGGGGCATCTGATGGTAAAGAAAGATTTACTGATGTTGACTTTCCTGTGAGTCAGTGGAGGCTCTGATCAGGGCTGTTGAGAGACTGAGTAAGGAGTCTGAGTGTCTGGGCTTGTGAGTTTCCTGCATAAAAATCAAGATCCAGGCATTTAATGACCTCTTGGGCACAGCCATCATCAATGCGTCTGTCAGCAGGGAGAATATCAACCGCATCAAAGGGTTTGCCTACCTCGATAGCAACATTCATGTCCCTGGTGACTCTTCCTATGAAGTCAGTGAACGGATTGGGAGTGCATGGGTGGGTCATGAGGTTGCTAGAAAGGGGTATGTGGCGCTCTTGATATCTTTACAAGAGGGCAAAGGTCCAAATCTTTAGAGCCCTGGTGCTTCCTGTTTTGCTATATTTTTGGTACTGTGTCTCTTTGCAGAATCCATGGGTACTGCTGGTTTGACATTGTGGCGAATGATTGATTGGTCATGGAATCCCGATTGAGGAGCGTCAGTTGCAGCACCATGGCCATGTGGCTAAGTTCCCTGAAGGTGATCTGGCTTGCAGGATCTTCATTGTAGAGAAACCAAGAGGATTTCTAGGCAAGTGGATGCCCACGTGACACCTGGCTGTGGCAGATAGATGGACACTTCTTGAAGGTGGGATTGGACCATATATCTTCCCTAGCGGGTTGCCAACCTGGATCCTGAGCTGTTTCATCGTGTGGTGGGTGCGGCAACACGCTGTACCAGTGCATGCTCCCCAACCTGTCCTGACCTGAATGTAATCATCACTTGTTTTTTTACAGAGAAACCACACAGCAAATGCTGGTTGTCAAAAATAGGAGGACACATATAAGCTGAACAGTTAAAATTAATGTCTGTACAGCAAGCTTTGCTTAAGTATAACCAAAAGAGAATTGCCTGTGTAATTTAAAGAGTCCATTCTTCTAAATCCAACTAAGGCATTCTTTAAAACCATGTGCTGGCATGGCATAGTCTTCCTTTCCTCTGATGGGGCATATTTTCATTCTGTAGGTGGCATGAAGAGTATAATGTTATGGTGTGCCTTTAGAACAGCCTACTCCCTCTCCCTCTCTCATATCAACACTGCATTGTTGTATTAAAAGCAAAATGTCATCTACCTCTGCCAAAAGATGTTCCCTATAATGTATGCCAGTAGAGTGCTATCTTTTATACAGTTTCTTAATGGCTATTTTTAGTAAGTGATATCAGACCGAGAATTTACCTTGGTTGTGGTCTTTTGTCAACCTGACATTTTTTAAAGCTAATTATTAGGTATAAGTTAAAGAATAAAGGTCTTTAAAAGCCTCTATTTCATATCTTCCTGCTAGTGTATACACACTGGTTAGTTTATCTGAGCTAAAACATGTATATTTCAATAGATAATAATATGTGCTTTACATTTGCATATTTTCTCAGAATTCTTATCTTATTTGCATCTCAGAGTTCACCTCTCTGTTCAAACACATTGTTGTTCTCATAAATTTTTTTTGCTGATGGTTCAAAAGAAGGACAAATCTAATTGACCCCTTTTTCTAAAGTGGTCTCAAATTGGACTTAGAATGTCTACTAAAACTTTTACTTCTCTCACTAGCCCTTCAAACACTTGTCTTCATTCCCAGTTCAACCTCTTCAGCTTCTCTCCTAATTTGGGAATCCCAGGATTGAAACTGCTGTAATTCCCGGGAAACCGGGAATAGCCAAGCTCGCATATATAGCGTGTAAAAGTGTAAAAATCGATCAAGAAATAACAGAGTTATAGTTGAAAATAATTAAGGGTCAATTTTTTTTTGGCCCACGGTGTAGTGTGTTGCCGATTAATTCAGTCAGCAGACCAGCAGCAGTCGTCAGTCTCCCGGCTCCCACTAAGACTGAGCACAGTGGACTGGGAGGAGTCTGCACTCTGCAGCTCACGAATACCGGGACGGGGCAGACTTCATTAACGTCTGTCAGACAACAGCTTTGAAGAGCAACTTGAAATTGCAGAGCATCAGTCTGTTACATCTGCATTATCTGTGCCGAGAAAGTTGCCATCACAGAATGATGACAAGAAACTGGATGCATCAGTAAAAGTTGAAATGGCAGTGTTTCAGGGCAACGGCAATCGCGGGCATTGTTTAGAACAAGTGTATCAGTATCTGATGACTGTGCCGCCTACTTCAGTGGAGGCAAAGCATGGTTTCTCAGTGGCTGCCATACTCTGCACAAAGGTGCGCTCTCGCCTGGACGACCGCACGCTGGACATGTTGTGCTTTCAACGCTCTTATTACCGCAAGTAACTAGATACATGTACTTATATGACAGCATAAACTGCTTGTAGATAAGGTTAGTCTTTTATTGGTGTCAACATATTGCAGTAGTTTTATTAAAAATAAGTGTCGGTTGTTCTAAAACCGATCACATGTGAGATTCCCATGCACTGTGTCATCCCCGGGAGTCCAGGATTCCCGAATTCCTGGGAATGGATAAACCCGTCCGGGAATGGATTCTCTACTCCTAATCCCCCAGCTGTCCCTGTCATTATGATGTCATTGTCTACATGTCAGGTCCTTTAAAACTAAATTTACAATCAAGTTACTTGAAAGTAAGAATGAATGATTCTTTGCCAGGTATGTCAAGCATGTGTAGCCAATGTGCTTGAGGTATTTTTATGGTCATTGAATGCGGTCCAATGAAACACTGTGCATCAGGAGCATTCTACAAGAAGAATATTGTGTGAAGATGGCAGTAAATATTGCAGAGGTTTAGGAATGGGGAGGGCAATGTGTGTAATATTTCTGATATTTAGTGATCTCACAGCTTTCAAAAGAATGTAAGCCACTTACACCCCTGTTCCATCCATGCATTTCCTAAACCTGCTTATCCTGAGCAGGGTTGCGAGGAAGCTGAAGCTTATCCCAGTAAGCGCTGTATGGATGGCAGGAACAATTTCTGGATTGGCCGCCGGTCCATTGCAGGATATCCCTGTTCCAAATCTCTTTTTTAAATAGCGCAGATTCCGTGGGTTACTTGCTTTACCCTCTCCTCACATACATGATTACAAACTGACAAATTCTGAATAAAATAAGAGTTTGGGAATGTTCTATCATTCTAAAGTCTTAACTTTGGGACATAACTGAAGTTGATATTTTAATTGATTATACAGAAGAAATTAGGAGGAGTCCCATCAACACATTTTCTCTAAAACTTCCTCCTATCCAAGAATGAATGCCTAGATCATTGTAATAAAAGCTGGAAATGCCAGCTCTATATAGGAAGCAATTACAGTATGTTTAAGTTCAAGGATTTTTTTGTCAGTAGAAGAGTCCTAAGAACCTACTTAAAAGTCATTACGTCAGTTACAGTGATGTTATTTGTTTTGTAAATGTTGCTGCAAACTAGTTCCCTGTTAAAGGTGCTGTACATTAAGAAATAAAGGTTAATTTATTCAATTTTGTACTAGATGTATTTTATTGGAAGCTGGCATTTAGCCTGATGTAGCTCTTTAACAAACCTGCTAGAACTAACCTTAGTGTATTGCAGGACCTACTCATTCACATACCCACATCGGACCATTTTGGAGTCCACTATTAGCCAAACTTGCATGCCTTTGGGATGTAGGAGAACGATTATTTACTGTGAGATAACAACAACACAGTTGGAGCCATTTTGTTTATTATTCTAGGATGTGTGAAGAAACCAAACTTGTCACATAGTTTTCCTAAATTATTGTACAGTCAAGAGTTGAAGGTACTCCTCTAAAACCTGTTACTTGGTATTGTTTCCTGTATATGGTACACACTTCTGCTTCTTTGTGTAAGAGAATATTTTCTAATATTTGATCAAATTTGTGTTTGATCAGTTGTCTTCTGTGCCTGGCATCTAGTCCATCGTAGCTGTCCTTCAGTTATCTCCTCATAGCCCAATGCCCCATAGTCCTGAAATCAGTTGATTATTTAAATTTTTCCAGTGCTGTACTATTTATTGCTCTGATTTGCATACCTAACTGTACATATTTCAGATGTGGCTCAGAAGTGCACAATGCTGCTTAAGCATCTTGACTCTTTAAAGCCTGACCTTTACTCCATGCAACTGGCCCTATAACTCAATATCCAAATAGCCAAACAGTGTTTGGTTGTTCATAGTGATGACTGCACTATGACCAACAACTCTTATTTTAAGGCATAACCTTAAGTGGGAAGGAGTGTTGAGTGCAGGATTCAAATTGTAGCCATAAGTATCTTCTTTGGGCATGGTTCAAGTTCTGAGGTTTTCCTGTAGCACCCCAAAGATTTGCAGGCTAGGCTACGTGTCAGATCCACTGTGAAAGTGTGTGTTTGTTTGTTTGTGTGTATTTGAGTGTACCCTGCCATATACTGGAGGCCCAGTCAGTGTTGGTTTCTGCTTTGACCTTAACATTGCTGGAATCATCATTGGCAATGACACCCTCAAATAGACGAATGGGCTTTGATAATGGAGAAATGGGTAGCTGTTAGGTGCAGTCTCTGTACTGTATAATAATTTTGAAATTATGTGTAAAACCTCTGATTTATTTACTTCTTCTGATGAAATGTATTTTTCCACAATCATCTGTCTATCAATCTATTTATGTATTTATAGGGGTTTTTTTATGTGCCAATGTTGCTATATCTGATTAAGGGATTGATTTCCTGTAGTAAATCAACAATTTAGGTACAATAATAAAATCAAATGAAATAAGCATAAATTTGTATTCTGTTTTAATATCATGTCAAAAAGCAGCTTATGAAATCTGGCAAACTTGTGTTAAGTTCTTTTTATGGAAAGCTGCCAGGAGAGGTCACTGTTGCACTTTGCATTCTGTCACAGAGAACTGTGTCAATTTCCATTCTTCAAAGAGGTAAATGGAGAATGATTCTTTTATGAAATAAGAATGGGCTGCATTTAAATGTAAAGTTAGCAAATATGTTGATAGAAAGATAATGGCTGATTTAGAAGAGGATAAAGCTGTGCCACTTACTTATTTAGAAAGATGGTAAGGTGCTATTTATTAGACGGGGGCCGCCCCCCCAATCTAACTGGTAATATTGTTTTTTGTTTTGACTGCTGAAATTGTGAAATGTGGATGGAGGTGGAAAGTACGATAATATAAACCTGTAAAGTGTATAGCAAATATGAGCCAACTGACTGGGAAATAAGTTTAAGAAGGTATGGCATTTGTTAGAACAGGATTTTTAAGGGTACCATAGAGAGATATAGTGACTATAGATAGAACTTGTCTCCAGGGGAAAATTTGGCTTTTTACAGAAGCTCTTTAAATAAATAAAAACATAGGTAGATAAATTTAAAAATAAACATACATACACACACACACTATGGTACCATCATCTTTCAACAGTAAAATCTATTTTTTTTAAATCTGTGAATATTAGTGCTGCTTTTCCCTACAAGTGCCTATTTATTGAAAATAAAATATTGCTGTAAACAATGCAGTTTAGAATATTGGAATTTAAATCCGCACCCAGCTTGTGCATTGTTTATTGCATATAGTGAGAAAAAACACTTCTAAAAAATGCTGGAGAAGCATGTTAATTCCCTTTTTAGCAGCAGCTGACCTTCAATTAACTTTTTTTTTCTCTTATATAAAATATGTAAATTTGCCATTTGTTATTCCAATGTTTTATTTTTAATGAACACTTTTTTTCGGCTCCACACTATTACGTGGCGTGTTTGTTTGTAAATTAGTTAATTTGTTTTGTTTGCCCCAAGCTAATTTTTATTTACAGCCAATTAACTATAAATCCACATTGTAATGTCCCTGAAAATGATTTAAGACAATCCACAGCTGTAGCTTAACCCTTTCAGCAGTAAGATGTGAGAGCTTCCCAAGGAGTTTTTGCTGTGATGTCTGCCACTTTTAGCTGTGCATTTCAGGGGGGCTTGAACTTTAACATGTGTTCACCTTGCAGCATTATGTATTTAATCAGTGTGGTTGTGCAGCAAATCCCACACCACCAACATATGCAGAGGTGTGCGGCTTTCCCCTTTAATGAGCTTGTTGTCTTTTCTGTTCAGGTATTTTTTTGGCATGAATGTATTTAATGCAATATATGTTAGAGGTTCAAATTGTTTTGATGATTTTTTTTAAAATTTGGTATATTGATGTATTGTACAAGTGCATGAGAATTAAAATATTTCCGAAGGAATTTGATCATAATGTCGCATTGAAATGATACCTGTTACAGAGAGGAGCATGAAGGTATAAATTACATTGCTGCAGTCTTATTTACAGTAGGCAAGACCTAACCAATCAGATATTCGTTGACTGCAACGCACACACCTATGTTGACATGTTAAAAATCTAAATAATTTACTTTAGCCATGTACACTGTCACACATGGGTGTGTGAGGATCATCTTCCAGGTTCAGACTAGGTATGTCATATCCCACTGGGGTAAGAGGGGGTGCCATCACTAACAATGCCATCTCTTTTCTCCTCTGTAGTTCTGAAAAGCCACCCAGTGAGGGCACCTAAGCCAGATCCACTGTCTGTGAAACCCCACCTCTACTACTTGGGATGATACATACAGTGGTGTGAAAAACTATTTGCCCCCTTCCTGATTTCTTATTCTTTTGCATGTTTGTCACACAAAATGTTTCTGATCATCAAACACATTTAACCATTAGTCAAATATAACACAAGTAAACACAAAATGCAGTTTTTAAATGATGGTTTTTATTATTTAGGGAGAAAAAAAATCCAAACCTACATGGCCCTGTGTGAAAAAGTAATTGCCCCCTGAACCTAATAACTGGTTGGGCCACCCTTAGCAGCAATAACTGCAATCTAGCGTTTGCGATAACTTGCAATGAGTCTTTTACAGCGCTCTGGAGGAATTTTGGCCCACTCATCTTTGCAGAATTGTTGTAATTCAGCTTTATTTGAGGGTTTTCTAGCATGAACCGCCTTTTTAAGGTCATGCCATAGCATCTCAATTGGATTCAGGTCAGGACTTTGACTAGGCCACTCCAAAGTCTTCATTTTGTTTTTCTTCAGCCATTCAGAGGTGGATTTGCTGGTGTGTTTTGGGTCATTGTCCTGTTGCAGCACCCAAGATCGCTTCAGCTTGAGTTGACGAACAGATGGCCGGACATTCTCCTTCAGGATTTTTTGGTAGACAGTAGAATTCATGGTTCCATCTATCACAGCAAGCCTTCCAGGTCCTGAAGCAGCAAAACAACCCCAGACCATCACACTACCACCACCATATTTTACTGTTGGTATGATGTTCTTTTTCTGAAATGCTGTGTTCCTTTTACGCCAGATGTAACGGGACATTTGCCTTCCAAAAAGTTCAACTTTTGTCTCATCAGTCCACAAGGTATTTTCCCAAAAGTCTTGGCAATCATTGAGATGTTTCTTAGCAAAATTGAGACGAGCCCTAATGTTCTTTTTGCTTAACAGTGGTTTGCGTCTTGGAAATCTGCCATGCAGGCCGTTTTTGCCCAGTCTCTTTCTTATGGTGGAGTCGTGAACACTGACCTTAATTGAGGCAAGTGAGGCCTGCAGTTCTTTAGACGTTGTCCTGGGGTCTTTTGTGACCTCTCAGATGAGTCGTCTCTGCGCTCTTGGGGTAATTTTGGTCGGCTGGCCACTCCTGGGAAGGTTCACCACTGTTCCATGTTTTTGCCATTTGTGGATAATGGCTCTCACTGTGATTCGCTGGAGTCCCAAAGCTTTAGAAATGGCTTTATAACCTTTACCAGACTGATAGATCTCAATTACTTCTGTTCTCATTTGTTCCTGAATTTCTTTGGATCTTGGCATGATGTCTAGCTTTTGAGGTGCTTTTGGTCTACTTCTCTGTGTCAGGCAGCTCCTATTAAAGTGATTTCTTGATTGAAACAGGTGTGGCAGTAATCAGGCCTGGGGGTGGCTACGGAAATTGAACTCAGGTGTGATACACCACAGTTAGGTTATTTTTTAACAAGGGGGCAATTACTTTTTCACACAGGGCCATGTAGGTTTGGATTTTTTTTCTCCCTAAATAATAAAAACCATCATTTAAAAACTGCATTTTGTGTTTACTTGTGTTATATTTGACTAATGGTTAAATGTGTTTGATGATCAGAAACATTTTGTGTGACAAACATGCAAAAGAATAAGAAATCAGGAAGGGGGCAAATAGTTTTTCACACCACTGTATTCAAAACTCACAAAAGATTGCATCACTTTCTCAGGAACACAGTCCCCAACCCCTGACCCACCCAAGAGAGATGCTTTATTTGAGAAGCCACAGAGGCCGACAAAGCAATTGTTATGCCTTGTTTTTTTTGTTGTATTGTACCATATTTCTGGGACAGATTCTAACTCTGTGAAGAGGATTACTTGTGTTCTGTTTTGTGTGTTGTATTTACCCCATTTTTTGACACCCATTGCAAGTCCTGTGATACACATGCAGAGTTTGTTAGAGATAATGGAAGTAGGAAAATTTAAAAGTCTCAAAAAAAAAAAATAATGAGAGTAAAGATTGTATTAGTGCAAACAAACAGAAAATATTACTTGGTGAAATAACAGAACAGTGAAACGAGATCGCATAGTGTTTGAGGATGTCTGGGGGACAAGAAGGTGCTGTACAGGCTTTTAAACGATTGCAGCACCGCACGAAATGCAGATCACACAGCACTGCACGATCCTCAAGCCATGCAGCTAATCGAGCAAACAGAAGGTTTAAACAACACTGTATTTGTTTCCCATTGTATCACCGTTTAAGAGGGGTTTCAAAGGGGCGGCCATGTCTCCTTGGGGTGCGTTCAGCCCCCCTCTTCATAACGGCCCGTTGTGCTGGCAGAGGGGGAAAGGGTTGTCGAGCGAAGCGAGCAGGGGGCAATGCCCCCTAGTGAATTTAAAAAATAAATGCAGACCGCATTAAGAGAAAAGGTACCTAACACCTCCAGCCTAAAACAAAAAAGTGTCAATTCTGCTTTTGCTGTCATTAACACAAGAAGAGGCACTGTTAAAGTTTGTGTTTAGCGTCCTCTGAGTAAGTCTTGTTCGGTTGACATCTGTAACTCCTTATTTATTAGCTTGTATAACCTATGAGGTTTTACAGGGGCTCTTTCTAGTTCCATGGTGTGGTGTTGTTTGTTGAAGCAGTGTTAACATAAATGAAGGGTATGGGCCTGCTTTCTAAACCACACACATAAAACATGATGGTGGTAAGTGTGGAGCTTGCCTATGCACTTGCTTCCATCTTAATCACAATGACTTAAGCTGATGTCACACTACACAACTTCTTGTCAAGGGGTATGTTAGATTTGCCAATTGCAGCAGACCATTGTCAATTAACACAACTGAAAATTGCTGCCCATGTCATATTTGTCGACCTTCCGGCACAGTCATGCTCAGCCCTTTTAGTGACAGCCAATAATGTGCTATCTGACAAAACCGGTGCTGTATGAAGGGTTAACAGGTACCACGAGTACAGCTGAAGTCTCTGCCCTTGTTTATTTTTTTCCATTCTATTTTAATACATAAAACGGACATCAGAAAGACAAGCCTATCTTCTGTTTGTAAAATTTAAAACATGCATGTTTTTTATTTGTCATCACTACATTCTATGCATTGTACGAGATGAGCAGTCATTGGTTGTCAGCTTTCATGCACACAAAACCCTCTCTACGACTAAAGACAAAATCAAATCTGTCACAGACTAGCCAGGGTGAGTTGCTGAGCATGTTACATTGGGCAACTAGCCTCATGTGAGTCTGCCACCGACTCTCTAAGATTATGTAAATGAAGGGAATGAATGAAAATTGATGGAAAAGTCATGTAATGTAACAGAGACTTTACTGACTTTATTCTTGCATGGTGAAGCATGTGTTACATGTTACTTCTGTGAGGGAGTTAACTAATATACAAGGTTTGTTTCTAAGAACTTTGTTTTTGATTACCCCTAAGGGGCTATGCAGCACGTTTTACAGCATTTCTTTCCTTTACATGGTTTTTTACTGTTTATTTTCACCTATGCAGAAGTAGCTAAGTGTTTGATTGAGGCTGAAATGGGCGTTGTGCTAAAACTTTACAGCAAATGTGGGGCACAGAGTAGTGCAAGCACAAGTAGAAGCCAGCAAAAGACTAAGTAAATAACCAGTGCCACAGCAGTAAATAGTAAAATGTAAGTGCATTTCCTTAGTGAGAAGGAATTAAGATGTTAAAAGGATTTTCAAGATAAAGCGTGGAGCTCATACTGAGACACATTAGTGCTTATAGTAGGGTATTCATTCATTCATATGGAGGAGCACATATATTGCAAGTATAGCGTAGGCGGCAGCCCAAGGTTTAAAAGCAGGTAAACAACAGAGAGGCTCAATGTTAAGAAAGCAGTTACCTAGGGACAAGCAGGAGAAACGGAAAGTTTAGGAACTACAAACATATACAGACAGCAGGCAGTCAAAGGTTGAGAATATTACAGCAGCTTAAAGGGCTACAAGGTGTTAAATAATTTTAGTACTTGGCTTTTCTTGTTTTTAATAGTTTAATATAAATAATTTGCAATGTAATAACAAAAACAATTGGTTGAGCAGTTTAATAATGCAAAATAATGAGGCCAATATGATATAAGTTCTGTTTGGTTTGGACTTTTTGGAGGGTGGCTTGGATGAGCTGAACCTCGTCGAGTCCTACATCTGCAGGAGATTCCATCTGATCCAGCACCTGGAGCTCAGGGTCACTGAACCTGAAGAAGAGGTAGCTACTTCCTGTTGCAATAGAGAATTGTAGTATCTTGCCCAGGTGCCCTTTAGGGAGAGAGTGTACACCCCCGTGGTAGTGCAGGAAGCTACCAGACCAGAGAGGTAGAAATAGGTGGGTCACAACCAGATGTCAGCACAAGGTAAATAGCGTACACTATCCAGAGTTAGACGCGTTCAACTATTTTAGGACCTTGCAGAGAGGGACAGTAACTCTAAAAACTCTATGGTGATAGGCAAGTATGGGAAGCACCAATGGTTCACTTAAAACCAGTCCCCAGAAAGAGAGAAGCAGTGTTAATAGGCGATTCAATCTTCTGGATTCTTTGGGGGGTTGGTTTAATGCAGTAGTCATTGACCACACTGGAACAAATGACAAGAGTTAAAGAAGAATGCCAGTTCCGCAATTCAAATTTAAGGAATTAGATGTCAAGTTGAAGAGCAGAACTGACAAGGTGGTTAAGGACGTTCTACCTGTGCCATTTGCCAGTCCAAGCAAGATTTAGAAGATTAAAAGTTTTGACACATGGCTCAGATCTTGTTGGGCAATACAATGGCATAGGTTTATGGAATACTGGGATTCCTCCTAGAGAAGATAAGACCCGTTACACCAAAGCATTTGAACTGGAAAGGCAATCAAATTATGTTGAATAATAGTAGATTAGTCCAGGATTGAGTATAACTTAGATGGTTAAGCAAAAAGGTGGGGAGGTGCCATTTATTTGAAACAGAATTTCATTGTACATCTTCTCCACCTGGACATTTAATGAATATGTCTGGATTCAATTACAATGCATTAGGTTTAGAGACCTTATATTATGTGTATGTTATAGACCCTACAATGCAGGTAATACCATATTTACTTGTGTACCACGAGTAGAGAGAGAGTGTGAGTGCGCGAGCAAGCGAGAGAGAGAGCGCGAGTGAGTGAGTGAGCAAGCAAGAGAGAGAGAGAGCGCGAACAAGCGAGCAAGAGAGAGAGCGAGTGGGCGAGCAAGCGAGCCCAAGCAGAAGAAGTAAACATTACAGGATTACATTTCCTTGTGTATGACGAGCACCTGATTTTCTAATGCTAATTTTCGGGAAAAAATGTGCGCATAGTACACACGTAAATACAGTAGTTTCAATATGCATTTTTTTTTAATAATATTAAACAAGAAAGTTTAGAAGGGGATATTATGGTCATTGTAGAATTTATTAAACCAAATATTAACTGGGCTAATCTTACAAATAGCTGAGTAGCAGAGCAGGAGTTATCGGTGACTGTTTTTAAAAGGATCAGTTTGGTAATTTTGTTACCAATGTTATTTCTGTCACAATCATGGTATGTAATAATTACATAAAAGTTTATAATTATATTGGGTCTTGTAACTGACTTGTATTTGTTGTCTGTTTTTCTAATTTTGTTAAATGTGAATTGTTAGTTTTCATGTTTTTATATTGTTTCTGTTTTTTTTTTTTCCCTTTAAATGTTCATTTATTTCTTGCTCTTTGTGGGTGCAGCCCCAGAAGGTGGGGCTACCCTGACATCACTGCCACTGGGCTCTTCCTCTGCCTTTAAAGGGCTGTGAGCAGGAGAAATCCAGTAGGGGTGTGTTGAGTTTGATTAGAGTTTTGTTTTATAAATATTGGTTTTTTTTTAGATATTCTTATGTCTCTTACTACTTTTGCTGTTTTTTAGATTCCTTTCCTAATCTGTGTATTAGGATTATTTGCTTTTACTTGCCTTTTAGGCAACTGTGTTTTGGACATTTTCAAGCTTTTTCTTGTATTTTTCTGTTTTGCTAAATTAATCCTCTACAGTATTTTCAAATATTCTCTGTTTCTCTTCTCTCTACAAGCCAGAGGTGTGCAGTAATGTCTTCTCTTGTTGGGAAAGTTTGATATTTAGGGACATTTATTTATATTTTGATCTGTTAAGACAGTTTTCTCCATTTCATGCATAACCAGTTTGAAGCCTGCAGGTACATTTCTGGGGTAAGATAGTCTGGAGTAGGTCTCTTTTCGTGTCTGTTCCATAAAGCAGGATTAGTGTGAAATCCAGCTAAAGTAAGTCATAATTCACAGAAATCAAGCTAATTCTGATCCAGAACAGCTGGAGTTAGCCAAGCTTACATTTCTGGCACAGATTAAACCAAAATGACATGATCCGTGAGGTGATACATGCAGGTAACTTGCTAATCTTGCTTTTTGGAATGAGCTCAGGATTTATCCCGAAAGAATGATTTAACAACATCTGCCACTGTTAGTGGGGCAACCAATACGCTAAACCTAACCTGCAAACAGCAGGTTTTACATGAAGGATTAACAGTTTGAGTCTGCAATAATTAAGGAGCAGAACATGCAATCATATGATGAAAGGCCATAAGTACCTTATTAGAAATGCTGATCCCAGCTATGTTTTTTAACAAACAGAAAAAGCTGATCAAATGCTGAAAATGCTGTGCCTTTTCTTGAATGAACAGTTGATGCAGAAACACATCTCCTATACCAAATTCTACCCAAAAATGTAATCAGACCCTGATCAGACAGTCTGGCATGCTCAGAATAGTGTCTGCATGGACATTACTATTTTACATCTGAGTCTTAAATATATCTGATCAACCTTCAAAAACATGACATGTTCAGGGTTGCACATTGTGGCTTTTATCCAACAACGATGCAAATAGCAAACATTTTCCTTCTAAAAGCTGTTCTCTTCACAATGTTGGCCATGCTACACATATCAGCAAAACGATAGCAAAAGTGTATCCAATTTTAAAGTAGGGTGGGCAAAAGTGTATCCAACTTTAAAGTAGTATCTGCCCACCCGTAAACACACATGCACGGGCTCTCATCCCAAGAGGGAAATAAATAAATAAATAAATAACCACCATTAAAGAGGAATTCCACAAAGTCTCAGTTAGAGATATCAAATCAAACAACTGTGGCATTTTTGAGCAATAATACAGTAAGTGATAATAGGCAGAATAGTGGAATAAGCTAACCACCTTCAGCCCTTCAGCATAGTTTCTGTCTTTTAAAGAAATGCATGTGAAGACTGTCTTCTTCAGCAGAATGCCTACTCCCAATATACTTATGAATACAGTTTCGATTTGGAGTTTTATAATGGAACTAGCAAAATACCCGCGCTTCGCAGCGGCAAAGTACTACCTTAAAATTTTTATTAAGAAGAAAATTAAACCTTTTTAAACTGAGGGAAAATATACCAATAATTATTTGTTAAGGATCTCTTTGTATGCCACGTTGTCAGTTCGGCCCTCCAGTTGTAATATGACCAAGCTGTAGCTGTGCGCTGAGCTTACTCTTGAGCATGCAACGTACAGTTGGCCATGTGAACAGTAATCTTGTTTCAAATCTCACAGCTTGGATTGCTGCTGTCATAATCGGTTTGAGTTTCATGGTTTGTTTCAATGACGACAGCATTTGCAGGACTTGTGTTGAAGTGACATTCGGCATCTGTCAAGCGTTGTAAGCATACATCCGGTTTCATCGATAACTTCACATCCAGATTTTGAGAGTTTAAACATTCATAAACATCAAAGTGTCCACTACTGAAATCGTCACCTGTGAATCGAAGATGTTTAAGAGGCATTGGCGGTTGTCGAAAGGTGTAAAATATTTGGCCATTTCGGTACACCTGAAAGCAACAACCAAACAATTCAGCGGCAGCCATCAACTCACATGCAGAACCATAGGTGAA